>JAUTBX010123761.1:7782-20820 GCA_032361465.1 Lepetodrilus tevnianus | reverse complement strand
AATAATTATTCGTATTCGGCACCCCATATTCGTGATACGTATCGTATTCGCCACTAGGTGTATTCGTTGCAGCTCTAATTATTACACTACCAGTGAGCAACCACAGACCAGATAGTATACACTAAATAAATGTATTTATTATCATTATTATTAATATATATATTTTTTTTATTAAAATAACAACAAAAAATATTATTATTATTTTATTATTACATGTAAGTATTTTATAATCTTATTAATTATTAATTAATTAAGTACAAGAACAAGTACAATCTTTTAATATCTTTTGGTATGAAGCTACCCTGGGTCGAACCTGTAGACAGTTGTGAGCAGAAGCTCCAACCACCATGCCACAGAGGCCTTCTAAAGGTTTATCTCACCTTTTTTCGTAACAGATTGGGCCAATCACGCATGTGCTTCTTTGGACGATATCGAATGATGTTGCATTTTCGACCCTATATATAAATAAATTGACTGATTAGCTGAACTATTTTACACTTTAGACAAAATGCATGTTTATGTTTATTAAGATGAAATGGAATAACATACTCGAACATAATCATGAATTACACATGTCTCAATTATAATAATGTGCCCTGAGAATACAAAAAAAAAAATCGCTTTAAGAGTTTATGATGAAATCATAGTCAAAAATGTTTTTAACCTCAGGGCCTAGTGATATATAATTTCAATTTCTCAATTTTAATTACATAAAAAGTAAGTAGATAATTACTAGAGCACAAAACTCACCCTATAGCTGACTGGTTGATTGACGAGGTGAACGAGTTTCTTGTAATCAAAGATGTCCGCCGCGTTACAGCTGGCACTGCTGTCGGCCACAGACGAGACGGAGTAGTCGCTGGAGCCAGCCAGAGAGATCCGAGATCCGAACTCTGCGCTGTCCGCCACACTCAGGTTCAACACGGACACCTCCGACATCGGCTTTCTGGGACTTCCAGGATGTTCCATTGTAGAGGGGAGATAACTCAATTTCGTTTCACGTCTCTCGCAATCGAACACCTCCGGCTCAGCCAGGGGTGCTCGCGACCGGTCGTAGTATGACATGTACGGCTGGTGTTTTGTCTGCACCAGGTCCTCTCTCGTCCTTTCCTCAGGGACGATGACAATTTCGGATGGGTTTGGCACAGTTAGCGACACACGCGTTTTCCCGAGCACCACGTCGTGACCGCTGATTGTCGCTCCAGAGTTTTGTTTGATGATTGCGGATGGCGGGGTTCTCCCAACAGGTGGCACTGAGATAGCACTGATGTAGTAGTGACTAGATTTGTCCTCGACTGTGCAGTCAATGTTCCTGCTGTCGTGTATATCTTTGGCGGTTGTCTGGTGGGCTTTTCTCGGAGTTGTCTCCCATGAACATGAGTTGAAGTGAAGGGTGGGGCCCATGCTTGACGCTGGCGTCTGGGTGGCGATGTCGCTGTGGATGTCGATGTCCTGGACGGTGACGGTGGTGTTGCTACTGGCCAGAGTGCCGGCACTCTCACTACTGCTGCCCAGACTGGAGACCTGAAACACAGCGTCAGGCGTAGTAAATAGTGTCAGGCGTAGTAAATAATGTGAGGCGTAGTAAATAGTGTGAGGCGTAGTAAATAGTGTGAGGCGTAGTAAGTAATGTGAGGCGTAGTAAATAATGTGAGGCGTAGTAAATAATGTGAGGCGTAGTAAATAATGTGAGGCGTAGTAAATAGTGTGAGGCGTAGTAAGTAATGTGAGGCGTAGTAAATAGTGTGAGGCGTAGTAAGTAATGTGAGGCGTAGTAAATAATGTGAGGCGTAGTAAGTAATGTGAGGCGTAGTAAATAATGTGAGGCGTAGTAAATAATGTGAGCCGTAGTACCGGTAAGTGGGGTCAGGCGTAGTAAATAGTGTGAGGTATAGCACATGTGTACAAACAAATTTAGCAAAGCTGTTACGGGTGTGTCGGAGCACAGTGGTAGAACGTTTGGACTTCATAGTCAAAGGTCCTGAGTTCAAATCCCGCAAATGTTCGCAAAAGTTAAATTTCTGATGCAATATTGACGGGATGCACATCTGTAGAGTGGCAATGCAGATACCATCCTTGATCTGTCAGTACCAGCCAGAGCTCGCAGGTTTACTGCAACATTCAGCGCTACAAATGTTGTGGGTTTCCTCCTGCCCTAAACTGACATATTAGTGAATCTAGAAAGTGACTCTAAACCCCAAGTACATCTGTAAGGCAACTTTTCTTTATAATGTTATATATTCTTTTGTAAAAATTGGCTCTTAATAAATATTAATGCATTCAATGTAATTGAGCACTCAATATATAACAAATTTGAACAAATATGATAAATCCATGCAGAACAGCAAAACTTCTACTAGGACAACCAACGTATATCATCTAATACTTACTCGTAATGGCTCATACTCGGGGAGAGTCAGATCTACTGTCGTGTCCGCATCAACAAACCCGCTGCTATCTGATTGGACACTGGCCATTCGGGTGAAGTCTGTGATTGGTCAATATTTCATAGTTGTAATAGAATACAGATAGAAGTGAACTCGCTAATTTTCTTAATGTTCATGTTTGTATTTTGATCATTTTAGATGAGGTTGTAAATTTGTTCATGACTTTGTAGCTAAATTTCATAGGTGTGTAAATATACATTATCTGTCAACATAACAACATTACATTTAATAAAAACTTACCATCCATTGTGTATTTGTTAATCCCAGCATTAATTTTCACCTTGAATGGAAACATAAAATAAATATGAACTGGATTGAACATGTCGAACAGAATCTCATACAATTGAGATACGGTCAAGTATTCTAGTCTGTATAGATACTGTGAAGATACCGCAATATTTTATCATTTCATTTTCGTTTTTGGGGATCTAGAGCTGTATAAAAAAAAAATCTTAAATGATCACAGATTTTCAGTAAAGCAGGAGGAAACCTGTAACACCTGTAGTGCTAAGTGCTGCAGTAAACCTGTGAGTGTTACAAAGCATCATAACACACTGAATTTACTGTTCCATTCTCATGGACCAACACAATACATTTTTATAATAGAAAATGACTATTAATATTACCTTTGAGACATTGTCATTTTCATCCAGTCGATGCGACTCAAGGGATGTCTGACAACTGACAGACTTTGGCTTGTTTGTCCTTTCCAAATTCTCAAACACAGAGTCTTTGGATACAGTTTGATTGAGGACTAAACAGGACGTCCCGTCGTCCTCGGAAGGACGTGGACTTTCCACGAGGGTGTGTTCCGACCCTGAATCCGACAGCCGTTCTATCTGAGCACTGACCACATTCAGGAAACTGGGGGCAGTGGATGATGTCTTTGAAACATCATTTCCTGCGAGTCGCACTTCCTTGTTCGTTGTGTCCGTTTTGGAAACCACAATAACAACATTGTCTTTATCATTCATGATTTTGGCACCATCGGTCACATCCTGTCTTGGTTCTGCTGCCGCCGAAACTAAATAGTCGCCATCTTTGTCCTCATGCAGAAGCTCGAAAACTTCCTCCTCTCGACGCTGCTTTATTCTCCCGGTGTACGGCTCCTCGTTGCTTTTCTTCCGGATTTCCTCCTCGAACACGCGTCTCTTCTCGCTGATGGACGAAGTCCTGGAATCGTTGGCATGGGAATCTGAACTGTCCATGGAGCTGCTGAAGTCGGTTCCAGAATGCAGTCCTCGAGATTCGTCGCAGCTCGAAGCCAGAGCTTCATTGCTTTCGTCCAGGATTTCATCCACCATGCTCCATCGTTTTGATTTCTGTTTCTTAAAAAGTGAGCGTCTTCCTGCAGCGTCTGTAGGCTTGGAGCTGGCCAAGTCCCCAGACAGATCTCTTTTCACTAGCTTCTTGGCACCTACACTGACGTTGGCATCGTAGAACCCCATGTCCAGTAGCGCTTGATGGTTCTCAGGACTTAGGATGCTCTGCTGGTGACCTTCAGAAGAAGGGGAGGTAAATCCAGCAGGAATGTTGCTGTTGTTGATGTTGATATTGTTGTTGTTGTTGTTGTTGTGATTGAGTGCTGCTTTGTTCCTCAAGCTCATCATCGTCGACAACGATTTCACAGAACGCCATCCCGCTGAAAATAGCAATGGAAGAATAAGGCATCCCGATCACCAACCAAGACTTCAAAGCCAATAATTTGTCATTAAACAATCTTTAAACTTATAGTAAAGACAACCACTGTCTATGGAATTTGAAGAAACGGAAGAATAGCATGTATAGATTGATTTAGTGAATTCTATTCATCTTTTAATCAAATTTCAGCAATATTACAGATATTTGTTAATGAAGAGAATTAAATGTAAAAATATCCATTTCAAACACATAGCATTTTAACTTTAGTACATACTATTAAATAATATCAAGATTGTATCTTTACAATAAAAGTCTAAATTTTTATAAAAGTCTAAATTATTGAAGAGGTAGTATAGTCTCAGTGAAGACATGACAGGGAATCAAATTAAAAACAATCAAACAAATTAAATATTAAGACTTCCATGCAATTGTATGACAGTGGATCATTAAGACAATATGCAAAACAAAAATATTCATTCTCAATGCACACAATTTAAACATAAAGAACATGGAACAAGGGACAAAATAAACTGAATTATAATAAATCATAGGTTTTGGAAAGCATGTACAGTATTGATAAATATTTATAGATTCCTGTAAATAATATAATTTATATGATACGTATAAACTACCGGTATGTCAAAATATAATAAATCATCATGAGGCACAAACAATAAAAACAATTATCAACCAATAAAAGCTGTAATTTGATGCAAAAAGTGCTAATTTGATCAACAAAAATACATCAGGGGCACGTTGCTCAGAAAATTGTAGCACTACAATAATTCTAACTGGGCTCCCGCCACAATAAAAAGTGCTGACCTTACAATTATTGTAGGCTACAATCCGCTACAATAGTTCTGAGCAACGGGCCCCAGAGTAAATCAAATACGGTAGCGGTAACGAACACAAGCAAGAAATATAACTTTCCTAGTATACATACAGAGCCTATAGTAAATCATGATACTTTGTCATACTACTCATTGCTATTGTTAAAAAATATACCAATAATTCATATATCAATAAGTTGGACACAATTCACAATGTACTGACATCAACATTATTACAATGTACTATTCACTACAAACAAAATCAAAGTAAATGATTATTAGAACATCTTCATACAGGGGATTAATACAACTACACGTACAATTTCATCTCCTAAAGTGGAAAATGACATTTATTGAGGAACCTGCTTCATAGAATGATCATAGAGAGTCGAGTAACTCCCTATAACTGTATTATACAGCAGGTTATATATTACACCATTACAATCATTCTATACAATAATATCTCTAAATTAGTTCTCAACAATGTTTTATAGGGAAAGAAAATTGTAATGTATACATATTCTTTTAGAATGTAATAGGAAGTCAAATAGAGTTGCTTCACAAAAGAAATCGTAGAAACAAATAGTTTTAGTTTTATTCCAGTTGTTTTCAGAAGTTAAAAATGAATGTAGATTGAAACAGATTCACTACACATACAAGCCGATATCAGGTCCCGAGATTACGAAACTTTTCTGAGTATGATTTCATACTCAACTCAGAATTTTGTTCATAAAACGTCATGTTTTTTAGTATAGCACATACTCAGAAAAGTATCGTAATCTCGGGGCCAGATGACTAATTCTGAGATAGCTGACAAGGATCATAAAACAATCACCTTCATTCTAAAATAAAATCTATATCATTCCTTAAAAAGCTTATGCTACAACAAAATACTGACAATGAAATTATGATGAATCTGGTGACAACGGATCGCTGTTATTGATGCGTATGACAACAGACCGTTGTCATTAATGGGTATGAAGACAACATCAAACTAGGAATGCACAAAGATAAACAGCGGGGTTTGGTGGTGTGGACATTCTCAGGACATGCCGTACAAACACATGCAGCGGTGCTCATTTACCTGTGCATCCCAGCAACCAGCTCAGCTTCTCTCTCAATCAACATCATCAAGGCATTTGTCAGAAGGAAAAAATATCTCTGTACACATCCTAATCAGACTAAATCTTGCCCGCACCTTACGGACTCGGAAATGTTCTGGTGGATTTAGAAATGCTCTGGTGGACTTTGAATTGTTCTGACTGATTTAGCAATGTTCTTGTGGATTTAATTTCAAATAAAAGTGTATATTTTTTTACTATTATTATTACCGTACTACAAATGTATTATTATTTATTTATTATTATTATTATTATATCATCATCGTCATCATTATTAATTATTATCATTAATATTAATTATTATCATTATGATTATAACTTAAAATGTTAATTAATAAATGCCATTTTAAAGACAACTTGTTCAGCAATGTTTCTTGATTAAAAGAAACATATGAGTGAATGAATATAGAGTTTAACATCGCTGCGGGAATCTTTCACCCATTTGCGACGATAGAAACATATGAATTTTAATATTTGCAAATCATTACCACAGCGTAAGCTTAGTAAAATTCTCCCATACAGTTATACTTGTCAAACAGATTTCATAAATCAACCACCTGTGGATTTAAGAATATCATGATCATTTCTAAACCCAAAGATATACTGCCCACAATGCCAATCAGTTCTCAGGAAAGCAGTTTCTTATTTATGCTACTTCAGCTTATCAGTACCTTGATCACCTTTATATTTACTTGTATAACAACTTTGAAAATATATTGGCAAAACTCAACAATACTAGAAAACTGAGTTAATAACTCTGGAATGCAATAAGGTTCAACGTGTTTAATTTTATCAATGATTACTCATGGATAGCGTTCCACAGAATATAAGCATACCCGGTATAGCCTTGGATAAATTATTAATATTTCATCTACGATGAACCATTTTACAAACTAATATATTTTTGGTTTTAAAGCATTGAAACAAATACATATTCCATGAACCTGACTATATATTGCATGAACATGTACCTATTTTATGTATAATGATTAGTGAAGTCTACGTACAGAAAGGTCTATTTTTGCAACGGTGATTCAGAAAAATATTGTCGATACGTATTTGCCATCTGTACAAGTTTAGTATGCTCTGATGACGGGGCCAGTCATAAACAGCGATCATCAGATGATATGATCAAGGATATGCGTCTCCTCGGGGCAAAGAACAGTTATCATATGATGAGATCAGTTATTAAAAGAAACATGGAGGAAATTATCCGACGCCACGGGTTGAATGAAAAGAGTTAATATTCCAAGTTTTTTATTTGTTCAAAACAACTCAATGAACGTGAAAAGAATAACAACGGGTGTATATATAACATGTACTAAAGGCATACAAGCACAAATATTGTCCTATTTCTTAGCAACAACTGTAAAGTAAATTAATTTGACATATATAAAGTCAGGTGTGTACATACACAAGCCTTTTCACTACTGTATGGTAGACACGATTCCTCTGCATGCCTCTTAAACAAAGCTTGTATCTGCTTAAACAGTAACAATGTGATCTTGTAAGCAATCACAAACAGAAAATGACAAGATAATATATTCCTTCTTCTTAGTCATAACTGTAAATTGTTACACGAGATCTACACAATAATACTGGAGATCATATCAAAGCAGTCTTTAACATATGAAAACAAAACCCCTGTGGGCATATTTTCGAAATGTTATTACAAATCTCTTATTAGCCTAAGAACAGTTTGTAGCCATAGATCTACTTCGTTCGACAAGTGAACTCTGTCCCTTTAAAACCAGACTTATAAGAGACTACTATTCAAGCAGGCATTTGACAACTAGATATTTACTTCTGCATTCTAACACTTATTCCTCTTTACTCAGACTCACACAAAGCGCATCTGAGCAGCGCTAGCTGGATATCTGCGCTATACAAATATTAATTTTATTATTAATATTATTATAAGAATTGTTAAGAATGTTTTTTAGACAAAGAAGTTCATAAGAACGTTTCGAGAACAGGACACTTAGCATTTAGATGGTTAAATTCTTTGCCAAGTCATGACAACAATATAATAAGCAAAATGGAATGTATCATATTTTTCATAAGGAGTGAGTAATTGTTTCACGTTGTTGCGAAAATATTTCACCCATATGCAATAATTTTTCATACATAAATACCAACATTAATCATGTGACAAATAGCGTTGAAATGAAAATAAAAACATCAATCATAACAAATATGCTGAAGGATAGATGGAAAAGTTTAACAAAACTGTTTCTGTAGTCACAAGACGTCATTCCTAATACTATAGTAACTGTTTAACAGTTACGTTAAACCTCTCTCTCAATAGTAAATATGGAATTTCTAATGCTAAAATGAAAGACCTTAGTTCTACCAATAAAGTTATGAAACTACAATAGAAAAATTCTATTCAATGCTCTCTTAGAATATTATGTAAATTTAACAATGTTTAAAGTACCGGTAATTAATGAAAAGTAATCCAATTCACTGCTATCCCCGTAATATTCATTACAATATCAACAACTTAATAATAAAAATTGTAATACCAATAACAGACATAATATCTTCTCATAAACAATATTATCCAACAAAACATTAGTAAATACAGTGTTAACAATACCATATCAAAATGATGACAACATGATTTATAAATCAAATATCCAATTAATAACAGCAACATTGCAAAATATTCATAAGTGAATTATCTAATAAACTTGATAATACTTTAGCAAAAGAGTATCTCATAACAGCAAAACAAAAACATAAACATGTGAGCAAATGTAACAGCTGATTTGGCAAAAGAAATTAATATTTTGTAAATTGGCACAATTGACTTACGGTAATAGGAAATAACAGATCTATCAGGACAACGATGACATTCTGTAAAATATTGTATTTATGTGGACACAATTCATCAATTGCAAATTACACACATATGCTAATATTGGTATATTCACAGGAATTCATTTACATTTGCAATTTATTATCAATTATTTAAAATAAAATAAATCACCTACTATTAGCTCCATTTTATCTTACTAAAATCATAATTTCATGCACATTGTCTTTAACGTAAGTCCACACATACTATTGGACATAAATACTGATATATGTTTCGATGTTTGCACTGTATTGATTGAATGCATCATAGTTATTACAATGCAACATTTAGATGAATCAAATATACTCAACAAAATTAATTAAGGGCCAATAGCCATTTTGCACACTTACTATCCGCTGGCCCTTAATTTATTTTGTTGAGTATACATAGAACAATGATAGAATGATAGAACAAAATGACTGAAAGCTATGCCAACCCTTCTAGCAGTTAAAGAGACATTCAACAGTTACACCTGGTAGTACACCTGGTATAAGCATGATCATATATAATATAACTTTACTCTCATTAAAATATAATGTCCTTGGTCCCAAACAAAACCCAATTGTAATATCAATCCCAGTACTATTATACGATTTATACAATTCATAGTACTCTGAGTAACTCTCAAACCACAATTATTTATAAATACAGTACATATATTTCAACTAAGTAATCTGGTATCACTAATTATCACAAAATTGGACAAGAAAAAAATACTGGAATGTAAGGTTTTACCAAAATGAATAACCAGCTATGAAACAGAAATGTGACCATTAAAATCTTAATGTGAAAAAAATATATCTACCTTGTAGATAATGCTTCATATAACATACCGTAATTTCCTGTGTCTAGCCTGCTACACCGTACAGCCAACATGGTGCCAAATATGTCCATTTAGAAACATATATCATCAGATAGCTCTCTCCAGCGTATAGCTGTTTCATAACTTGAAATCAAGAGATGAAGCCAGAAGCGAAAATGAAAAAATACCGCCGAATTTAAGTTGAAAGTAGTGAAACATGAAGAACAACACGAAAATCGTTATGAAACTAAATGTTCCGATGACATATCAGACATGAATACGTAAATCCAATTTGCATTTTATAGTTGTTTTTTTTCATTTTAATGTGTAAACCAGCAGATAGCCTGCAGCAGTACATAGCCAACCTTTTTAATGTACAGCCCACATGCTATACACAGGAAATTACGGTAATAAGAGATACATTTAGCAATGGTATGACATCAAACATCTTGTAGACTACGCTCAGTATAATAAACCTAAACAAGTGATTCATTTGGTGACAATATGACATTAAATATCTTGTACGCGTCCTGTGACATGGACGAGACAGTCGATCCTGATGACAAACTGAAAGAATCGCTTTCTGACTTTGTCGTCACTTCCGTCTGTTCCACCTCCTCCTCAAAGAACTCGTTATCCAGAGCATTGTCCCTATACAGCGGCGACATCGGCCCGTTCTGTGGCGTCTTCGCGCCGACGTCCCACGTGTCGTCATCTAACTCCAACCCCCCCACGTCCCTCCCCGTCCCCCCTCCCTCCACGTTCCCGTTCAAGTCCACCATCCCCACCAGAGTCAAGTCCTTGGTCATGGTGGCCTTCTCCGCTCTGGGGAAGTAGGCTGGGACTTTGAGTTCGATAACGCAGACTATCTCCTCGATATCGTAATCGGTGCAACTATCTGACCACTGACCTGTTCCCTGCTTCTTCAGGACGAGGCGCTGCAGCTCGGGGTAGTCCTCCATGAACTCCTGCAGGTCGATGCCCTGGGCACTGGAGCTCTGGAGGAAACGCAGCGGAACTCGCAACATCGACGGTTCGTGTTCCAGCTCAAATCCAAACCCCACGCTCCGGAGCATCTGTTCCGGATCCACATTCCGTTGGTACAGCAAGAGGTCGACGCTGAAACACACCACGCATAGTTGTGCAATCACTGAAAGGCATGACATATATTTGTGCAATCATTGAGTGAGTGAATATGGAGCTTAACGTCGCTGCGGGAATCTTTCACCAATTTGCGACGATGCAATCATTGAAACACATCAGTGAAATGCATGACATATATTTGTGCAATCATTGAAACACATCAGTGAAATGCATGACATATATTTGTGCAATCATTGAAACACATCACTGAAATGCATGACATATATTTGTGCAATCATTGAGTGAGTGAATATGGAGTTCAACGTCGCTGCGGGAATCTTTCACCCATTTGCGACGATGCAATCATTGAAACACATCAGTGAAATGCATGACATATATTTGTGCAATCATTAAAACACATCACTGAAACAGTGAATATGTGTGCAATCACTGACATGCATGACATGTTTTTGCGCAATCTTTGAAACACAACCTCACTGAGTGAGTGAGTATGGAGTATTTGTGCAATCACTGAAACACATCACTGAAACACATGACATATACTAGTATTTATATAATCACTGAAAGACATGACATATACCAGTATATGTGCAATCACTTAAATATACAGTGTATATTTGTGCAACCACTAAAACATATCACTTAAACACTTGATTTATATTAGTGCAATCACTGAAACATGGTGCATATATTTACGCAATTACTGAAACACATATCACTGAAACATGCAATGAATATTTATGCAACCAGACCATAAGAAAGTCTATTATTCTATAAGTCTTGAGTATGTAATGAGTCTAAGAGGGAATCAGTGATTTATTGTTTTACATCACGGTGTAAATCTGCAATTCACGCATTATAATTTGGGTAATCATACAAATAATAGGATAAAAATGGCTTAGTCCTACTAATATCTGGTTGATGCAATGGTGCATTCATTCAATGCATTGTATAATACTATGACAGTTTCAATTATAATGTGTACCTAGATCAATAACAACAAAACAAATAATATCAAATTTGAATAATACTGAAATTTCCACATTACCATAACCGAATCATGCTATCATTACATGAGAAAAACTATACTCTTGCTGAATCCGAATGAGCTTTGTGATGAGATAAACTAAAACTTTGACCAATAGCATGACCCAAACATCAATACTAAGCTCAGTGTCTAGCTATACATAGCCATAGCCAGACATCCTCGAGTCGTTTACGATAATACACATAGAAAAAAAGCCTTTAGTCTTGCTGTTACGTAATGATACAAAGACGCAAAGTTGCCTAACCTGTTGTGTAAGCATCAGACTATAAACACTGTCATTACAGTGTACAGAGTCACTAGACCATGGTTCAGGGGGGTCCTAGATCCCCTGGTCTGTTTATGTTTATGTAACTGATATTGCTCGAGGTGCCCAAATCTTGAACAACACTTTCACCATACAACTCTTTCTCTTCGCATCGTAGTGTAATCAAAATTATATTATAATGACAGGTCCATGTGATTCTATTCACTATTGTGTCCCTGTACTCCTAGATGTCAGAATGGCTGGGTCCTTTTTTCTTTCTTTTTTTTTTAAAGCAATATTTATTTGAAAACTTCCGGGATTCATGAACAGCCAACTAAATGACTATCTGGGTCCTTTATTACATGTAGCAATGTGTCCTTACTTTACTCAGTGACAACACTGTCGCGTCAGCAGCTGGTCGGCACTGTTGCGTCATGACACTCTTTAGTATCACCGTTGTTTCACTACCTTCTTCAATGTCGCCACTCTTGTGTTATTGTATTCCTTAATGTCAGTGTAGCAGACTGAGCTCAGATGCTCCTACTGGTGTCAATAATGTCCTAGATATCAGCACTGTTGTGTAATGTCATGCATTAGTATCAACACCATCCACACTGTTGTGTCAAGAAATTGATTCGTATCAGTATGACTGTATGAGCACTGTTGTATCAGAAGTGTTGTGTCATGCCATTCCTTAGTATCAGCACTGTTGTGTCATGCCATTCCTTAGTATCAGCACTGTTGTGTCATGCCATTCCTTAGTATCAGCACTGTTGTATCAGGCCATTCCTTAGTATCAGCGCTTGTATCAGGCCATTCCTTAGTATCAGCACTGTTGTATCAGGCCATTCCTTAGTATCAGCACTTGTATCACTACTTTCCTCAGCCCGCAACAGAAAGTGATCCGCTCTCCCAGATGTTTACACCTCACCTGTTGTGAA
>JAUTBX010123750.1:0-10680 GCA_032361465.1 Lepetodrilus tevnianus | reverse complement strand
TGTCTGGTGGAAAGTCAGGGCGATGTGGGTCTGGTGGTAAGTTAGGGAGATGTGTGTCTGGTGGCAAGTTACGGTGTGTGGGTCTGGTGGCAAGTTAGGGAGATGTGGGTCTGGTGGTAAGTCAGGGAGGTGTGTGTCTGGTGGAAAGTCAGGGAGATGTGGGTCTGGTGGTAAGTTAGGGAGGTGTGTGTCTGGTGGAAAGTCAGGGAGATGTGGGTCTGGTGGTAAGTTAGGGGTGTGTGGGTCTGGTGGCAAGTTACGGTGTGTGGGTCTGGTGGTAAGTCAGGGAGGTGGGTAGCAAAATTGAAGAATAAGAGCAAATCATGTTGTTTGTCTTTGGGAGCTCAGCATACCCTTTCCTTACATATGGTACATGTAGTAGTAGTATACTACAGTAAATGGAGAATCTGGTGGGGAGTGTGATGTACCACACAGTCAGTGTTATATTGAGGGTACACTGTACCTAGTTTTGTCAGACTTCCTTAGATAAGTACAGCAGAGCAGCAGGATGTAGATGATCCTGGAGATGTGTCTGGATGTAAATCCAACGCTCCTACTAATGTATCCAGAAGAGGTAACCCCGCTGGCGGAGACCAGTAGGAGCCAGTAGGAGCCGTTTATATCACGTGGCTACATTTGCCAGGATTTAGTATTGATTTATATCATGAATAACATTTCAGTTGAACGAAAGTGAAAGTTCACGTCAATATTGAAACTTCTAACTGAATGCCTAACATAACGTATGGGAGGATGGTAATTATGTCCCGAGTCCGACTACTGCTGTAGCTTTACACACGCACAGTCAAACCAGTTCATTTCCTTCAGCTCATCTAGTTAGTCAGAGAGGAAATCAACTGAAAAATTGTTCAAGCGGACTAAATCTAGCTGACTTTGCCCTTAACTCCAGCAATTTCTTACAGCTATCTCAAGAATGGTCTTCGTGTTAAAGTAGCACCTTTGGAAATGTGGATTTTTTTTCAATTAAGTATTCAATTAAAATTGTTCCATTTTACATTCAATGAATGACATTTAGTCTATAATATCATGAAATTAGACTTTTAATTTAAATTAAATTCTTCAAAAATTTAAAAGGAAATAAAACTGAAAATTCAGAAGTGCAAAAAAGGCAAAGCATGATCTTGTTTTCAGAGCAAGAAACATCATGAAGGAAAGAAGATACTACAGAAGATTCTCAAGTCCATCCTGGAAGATTCTCCATTCAACGGCCGCCATGTCTGTTATACAGGAAGTTATGCGAGGTACAGACAACAAATTGGCAATAACACCATAACGTTTCAGGTCATACCAGTGCCGTCCCTGGGGGAATATGTGAACCCACTAATCAGGGTGGGAGATCGGAACTAGTGCCGACTTGATTTCCCAGATGATTGATAAATCTGTTTCTTTCTATCGTCTTCTTTGATTCAGAGCCAAATGATCTGTACTGGCTGCTGAATATCAACAAGCTGAATTGGGAATAAGTATTGTCTAGCTTCTAAAATGAGACTGGTATATATTAGCAATAAATAAAACCCATTTTGTTAACTTGTCAATCTACATTACAAATAATAAAAGAAAAGAATTCTTTGAAAAAAAATTAAAGAGACATTTTGTAAATTATTATTACTTAATCCTTGAAAATGACCCAAAATTAAAATATAAATTCTTTAATATCCCACTTCAAATAAAATCTAAAAGAAAAAACATGAATGTTCTTTATCTTGATTTTGAATTGAAATTTATTCCAAATTAATTCAATATACTTATAGCACTACCATAACGAATATATTTCTACATATTGACAGTATCATCTAACTGTAATCTCAGTCTATATATTCTTCTTTAGCTGTCTGATGTCTGGTGATAGCCTCTGAGTGGAAACAATTCTGAGTCTGTTATAACACTAAACCTGGTGTAAAAGAAATTCTATATGTATCGAGCTCAATTGGTCTAGTTCTATCTGTCTGTCTGACCGACCTTCCACGCAAAGCAGGTGATACGCATGCTAAATGACCAGTGATTGGACAGAATTTATGGCATCGGGTGTCATGAAGATGTGTATTTGTCTGTCCTCCCATTTCTCCCTTGTCCTCAATGGCGTCACCTACTTGAAATTCCGCGCCATACCTAGACGTGGGACTATGGCCCCCTTGGGGGTCTAATCGTAGCGCCATCACAAAATAAGCCAATTGCTGTGGGGATGGCTATTAAAGGACGATGCTTCATTAGGTTCTATCTAATCACTGAAACACCACACTGGTGACTACATTATCAATTGTCAGTCTCGGCACTACCGCAGGTAAGACAACGTGGAGACTTGATGCAATTGTCCTCAACTTGGGAAATTCAGGAATTTTACTGCTACTGTATGTTGGCGCCAGTACTGCGGACATACCATTGTGCTAGATCTTCACGATCTTAGAACCTCCTCATATATACGGAAATCAGAAGTAAATTGAAATATTGTGCACTTATTAATAATGTCTGATGGGAATCCATGTGAAACAAAATGTAATATTTCTGTCTCGCTAGGATTAAGTTAACATTGTTAGACCGTAATGCAGAAACATGTATTAGTATCTGTGTCACTCGACCAAATAGAGGTCAAGAAGACTTTCAACTATACAGGAGAAAATTTGAAAAATCAGGTAACATTTGTGCTCTTGCAAAATACAATTATCCTGTTGGAGCCGACTGACAGAATTTCTGCTGTATTCTGTCAGCCAATCAAGTTCAAGGAGATCTGGGTGATACCTCGCCAAAATGGGCGTACATTCCAATCAAAATACAAGCATGGCTGCAGGGTGAATACATTACCATAGCGACCATATTGATGTTCATTCCTTGAGGTAATATGGTAAATGCTGTGATAATTGCAATTGAAATTGATATAAACGAGCAAAGTTGTTAATTGGCAAATTAGGGGAATCTGGTTTATAAATTATGTTATCTTTGCAATATTTATGCAGTTGTTTTGGATATATTTTGGCCAATAATGACCATTTTGTTGGTACCGTATATTAAAAATAGAGTCAAGAAATACAACCAGTGATATTAAAAATGGAACTGTGATGGTGTGTCTGTTGAAGTCTGATTTGAAGATGGATGTGAGAGTGATATTTAACTGTGTTTTAACTTACTTCATGCTGAAGGCAACTGGAGATGCCCAAAAGAACAGTGCATATGCCTAATCCAGCAGGGAGAGAGATTATATAAAATATAAAGCCCAACAAACAGACAACCAAGAAATTGAACTTTCATATCTCAGTTGTTTTCTTGTTTCCCAATCAGCTCCAAATATTGAACCTTTCTGCACAGTGTGCGTACTCGATGGCAGAAGTAATTCTATGCAGGATTACATAATGGTGCACAAAGAAACCTTAATTGGTGATACAATATGGTTGGTTGCTAGGCAACAGCAACCGCAGTGAATCTCATCCAGTAGTGGTGTTCTACAAGGTAGTTTATATATTAACGCCTTTCAAATAGTTCTTAAACAGAACTGAAAGTATTTATACCAAGATCATATAAGTGCTATAGGCATAGTTTTCATTACTAGTATGCTGTAAATTTGAAAACAAATATGTACATAAGCCAAGAATTCACAAACTTCCAGTAATTTGTATATGCCATAACCTACATTGTATATGGCACATATGATCAACAGTCAAATACATTTTATTAACAACCAATGAAAGAGAGTCCAAGATGGTCTTGCATGCTCTTGTAGTAAAATTCCTATAGTTACTTATACTAAAATAGATGCAATGTGAAAGGCTTATAAGATACATTGTCCAAGGCCTACAATTTGTTGTTACAAAATATAGTAGATGTATTTTGGATGGCTTACATTTATACTTATAGTAAAATAGATGCATTTTGAAAGGTCTACACTTACTTGTTAGACTAAATGGGAAAGACCCGTACTTTAAAGTAAAACAATTAATCCATCAAGAATCCATGTATTTCTCATGTTACAGATTTTCAAATAATTTCCTAATGTCACATCAAACAAGTATTCTATGTCAAAGATCAATATATCTTTGTATTCAGTAAAATGTCAAATGCTACATATAGAAACTAACAAGAAGAGACAAAGTGTAATTTAAAATAATTGAACACGTTTGAAGTATCTATCTTCAAAGTAAATAATGAACTGTTAAAACCCAGTAATACATATTAATTTCAATGACAGGAAACAAGTAAACATACATGTATTAGTGATGGTTAAAAGTTTTACATAGATTCCAAGATGGCTGACAATCTGACAAGATATAAAGGAAAGGATTAAAAAGATACAGCACATCGCAAACAAGAACACCCAGTATTAGTTTCCAATCCAATAAAGTCAACACTGATTAGAAACCTTGTTGCACAAAATATCCAGTATCTGTGAAGCAAAGTTGCACCTACCTCATAAAAGTGAGAAACAAGTTGGTTGAAGGACTTGGATGTTTATAGCATGGCAGAATCAATGAACATTTCCTTACTGCAAGTAGCGTGTTTCGGACCAGATCAATGTTCTCAAGAACTGAATGGAAGTTCGTCCTTACTCCTTACTCGTTACCTCCGTGGACGTGAGCGGTGGAAGAGAACGTTCATGAATCTGTGCTCAGTCCCTGAGACCTCTCCAACTAACCCTGTCATTGGTTAGCTCCAAACTTGGGGAATGAACCAATCAGTATTAAGATATCCCATCCGCCAACGTAAACTTGCACAAGTTGAAAAGTGGAGCTGGCCCCTCAATCTATCACAGGAATTTTCTCAGTGGGGTGCATTCCCGTCCTACGTGTTTACGTCACGCCATCGACTTTGCTTCCAACGTAATATTTTTTTTATCTAAGTCTTGTTCAATAATTCTTTTCCATAAATGTGTTAATCATTTCTGGGTTAGAGCCAAGTCAAGCAAAAATTACATCAAACACTTTCCAGTCCATTTATAGCATAGCCGCTGATAACGGACAATAACACAGCTATGATATTACTACTGGGTTCTGTGACAAGCTTTATCAATCACATCCAGCATAGTAGGATACTCACAGTCAGAAAGCATGGAACGTTATTAGAAACCAAAAAATCATCATTATCATTTAATGATAAAGTTTGAGTGAAGCTGGTATAAGAATCATATATCACAAATATATATAACAAGACCCAAAGAGAGGTGTTTACTAATTATGAGTTCAGATCTTACCTCATAAGTTTCTTTTTCAAATTTAATTAAAATTGATAAAAAAAAATATTTTAAAAATAGATCTATTAAATTGGAAGAATTTATTTTTTGTTGCAAAATTTACTTTTTTTTGGTTGAAATGATATTGTTTTTTCAGTAATTATTTGAATGCAGTCTTAGGATGGAGTTTCCACCCTGAAATCCGAGCAGTACCGCTGGCCATGGGGCGTGTAAACACTGCGTATACTAGTTATAATTGAATAAAGACATAATACTCTGTCAGTGTCATTAACGGGCCTGGTAAATCAATGCAATTAAAGACTATTGGCAGCCGGCGTGTCACGGGTGATGTCAGCCGCTTTCTAAACCCAGTAATTACCTGCGATAGCAGACTAGCTGGAGACCTGAGGTCAGAATTCAATGTATTTATATCCAGAAAAATTAATCTGATAAATTAATAAATAATAACACTAGGTTTAGATAAATCTATACTCCTATTAATGCTTGAAAGTAAAAAAAAAACACAATCTAGATTCTAGCATATGCATATATTTCTTTGATAATTAATTTCAATCATATTCTGCTACTGGTGTTTGTCAATGACATGATATGAATAATATCCACATGGTGAAAGGTCATGGTTGACCTTTTCCAAGCCAGATTCATCACAATTACTTCTCTCTGTGGCTTTTGCAGTTGCCTCCAGTAGCAAGAAGATTAAAGTCCTGAAAATAATTCCACCAAAACTAACAATGTCAGGTGTTTGATTGATGATGTCTTTTCTAAATGTAATTTTTGTTTAATACTACACCGGTATACTGATCAGAGTAATGACCAATGAATCACTGCATAAATGTCATTTTTGTTTAATATTACATTCATCAAATATATGACCAATTATTCCAGGCATATGGGATATGCATCTTCCAGTATGAGCACCATTGTGGTCATCCAGAACATCCTACTGTTTCTATACTGGAGACAACAAAGACGTGCTTTTGTACATCACTTGCTGGCGAGATGGAATGGATGTACGAAGGTCTTGAAGACCATCATGGAACATCAAAGATGCACTGTGATATCTAATTACACGTGCCTTTAAGCTACTCCTGGTTATCATTGCAGTAATTTCCTCTTACTTTTGAAATATGAGCTCTGACAACTTGACTGGAAGTCGGTAGTGATTGCACCATGTAGTTGTTCAAGACGGCCAATTGTTCCACATTAATATTCTTATTTTAAAACATAAATAGATTTTAAAATATTGATTATGATAATGTCATATATTATTTAGGACCGCATCCTTGTAGTGGCTGCACAACATACATTTACCACTATGTATACGGTAGATGGAGTGTCTGCACTGACAATGCACATTCTCAACTTCCTGGGAATCACATATTCACAGACACTATAATTACCAGTTACTACCTCTCATGGTACCCATTAATATCTGGGTTGACTGAAATAGTATTAACCCTCTCTTCCTGCTCGATTACACACTCTTTATGGCATCTGTGGTTGCCTCCAGCATGGAGAGAGTTAATGTAACAAAATTGATCAAATTATGATCTCATATAAGTAGCTTGACAAGAGTGACATGTGATGCAACAAATAGAACTGTACAAGCAAATAATGACCTACTGGTTCTAATAAACAATGTTTTGGTATAACAGATGGCGACTGTTACAAAATTATGCCTTCTCAGAGTGTGATTTAGAATGAGACTATTCCAGCACATGCCATCATAACATCACTCGCTATCTTGACATCACACTATCTCGACATCACTCACTATCTTGACATCACTCGCCATAACATTTGTCACTTTGGCGGTAGAAGTTGGCTCCTCATATCCAGGATGTCATTAATTAGTTATCAACTTAGCTGGATTTGTCACGCTACAAGTGCTGAGTTTAGTACTCCTAACAGGTTGTAGCCATTAAATATGTACATCGGCTGTTAGCTATTGGTAACTGATGCATTAGAAATCAGAAAGGTAGTATTTACTAGACTAAAAGCATTTTCAGATTGATATGTCTTTTAGCACTATTTTGATTGATCCATAAAATTATTTGTATTCAAAATAGTTCATATATTTGTACATCACCCACCCACTCATAAAAACACTTATCTTAGGAGTTGGGGAATAAGGTTTTTGTGTTTTAGAATTGTTTTTAACTTAATTGCCCATGAGTATACTAGTACTTATACATGTACATGATGATTTTGTGAAATACCTTGAAACAGTGCCATTACAGAAAATATGTCCAACAACAGACGGTATGAAACACTCGTAGCCTGAAACCAGTATGATACTAACCCGAAGCATGTCAGACACTCACTGAAATAATATTAAACTGCACATATTTGCTGGACACACTACGATATTAAAATGTGTCAAGGAGGGCATGCTATCCCCCGCTATAGACAACACATTTCTGACATGATTGAAACACACCTTTCAGTGAAATCTCAGTCATCAAATAGCTTAGAAGTTCCATGCAACTGCCAACCATTCAAAGAATTGTGAAAAGCTTCCAAGGACATGCTTATTTTGGAGCAGTTTCCTCTTTGGATAAAGCCGTAGAGTGTTTAATCCAAATCCAGGCAACTTAATCACAGGATTTGTATGGGCCTGATACATTGGCGCCCGTTGTGGGACTATTTCCAAATCCTGATTGATTGATCTGTTACTGCCCATAAAAGCCACATCATGCATGAAGAGGAGTGGAACAATGGGGGGAAAATGTCCCAATCCATATATCAAGAGTATGTCACAACCCACATTGTAAAAACATGTTATAACCCACATATAAGAGGATGTCACAACCCACATAGTCTATTATGTCATAGTAAGAGCATACCACAACCCACATTGTAAAAACATGTTATAACCCACATATAAGAGCATGTCACAACCCACATAGTCATATTATGTCATAGTAAGAGCATACCACAACCCAAATATTAAAAACATGTCACAACCCACATAATAAGAGCATATGTGACAACCCACATAGTAAGAGCATTTCCTAAGAGCATATATCACAACCCACATTACAAGAAAATGTCACATGTCATAAAAAAACAAACTGTCTTGAACAGCTTTTTCCAAGCAGAATTTCTTTCCTGGCACAATGTCATTGATCATGAACAGTTAAAGCAAACATTTGCCAGGAAGTATGGACTCTCCAGCAAAGAATAGCACTGCAACAACACTACAGCACTACAGTGTCACACAGCATCCCGTCAGTGTAGCACCGCAATGTAGCACAATGCTAACGGCTAATCAATTAGCTCGGTGACAATGTGAACACATGCAGTGCCGAGAGGTTCCGGGACAAGCGCCAACGACAACGCCGGTATCCAGACCACCACGTGGTCACGGTAATTACGGCACAGAGACTATTCAGCGACTGTCAACATACCCAGGGAAGAAATTTATAGCTTCGGTCCCAGGACTCCGGGATTTTTATGGTACAATCGTTTGGGGAATGGATCCCGGTAACGACCAGAATTAAACATTTGGACAAAATATTGAGTCATAAAATGTGACCATAAATAATGTCAATAGTATAAAAGCAATTCCAGGATTTCTTATTGATATGAGTAGGAGGAAGCAGTTTGGAGTTTGGACAAAAGTGTTGTCAATGAATGATGAAAGTATTCACTGGAGATGAGCAGGTGATGTGCACATGTTTAACCCTCTCCCTGCTGGATTAGGAAAAGGCACTGCTTTTTAGGGCAGTTTTATTTTATTTTTAGCTTTTTAGGGCATCTCCAGTTGCCTCCAGTATGGAGAGAGTTAATGTTACATATATAAATGCAGTATAATGGTGTCTGATAACTGGTCAACCTTCCATTGATGAACAATCAAATACCACCTTCTCACTAAATATACTCAACAAAATTAATTAAGGGACAGCAGACTATTGTGCGGGGAAGCTTTCTAGCAAATGTCAGAACTTAGCCTCAGGAATGTGAGGTTATTCTTCTTCCAATGCACCTTCAAGCTCTTGACGAGGACCTGGATATTTTGAAATTCTAATATACAGCTAAATAACATGTCCAAAAAGCCTACTGGCCCTTAACTCTCTACATGCTGGAGGCAAGTGGAGGAAAAGGCAGTGCCTGTGCCTACTCCAGCAGGGAGAGAGTTAAATCTTTCCATGCTGTACTGCAACCAGAGATGCTCTAAAGAACAATGCCTGTGTTTAATCCAGCAGGAAGAGGGTTAATCCAGCAGAGAGAGAGTTAATTAATTTTGTAGAAAACATATACGTCAAAACTTGGAAAGAAAGTGTCTCAGTCCATAGACAATTCACATACAATTCCTCACATTACCAAAGACACACATACTGTAGATGAAGTCATAAAACCATGCAGATCCCATACTTCTACAAACTCTCAGAATCTTGGGGAGTATTTTTGGTTCTAGTCCAATAACCAGTTTTTGTTCCAATCTGAAACCCCATTTTACAGAACTGTTATTGAAGGTGATGCATTGGCCCTCTGCAGTGGAAGGTATTGATTCTGCCGAGGAAACTCGGGCCCTGCAAGTAATGGGGCCCGTAGGTTCAATACAACACTGCAGTATGAAGACTGCTGATTTACATTTCACTGCAAGTCCAGTGCAACGCCTTCAAAGAGTACAAATATTCAAAACCATATTGCTTCAATAATATGATAAGGATATATGAGAGTTATTATTTAAATTGCAAATGAGATATAGGATCTGGTAGATTCTAGGAGCAATTGTAGATAAGTGGCCATTGCAACTTTGGAGAAATCAGATTTGTGACTGCTTTAATCTTAGGAAAGTCAAGATAAATTGAGCAACTGTATGTTTGTGACCATTGTAATCTGAAAGTTATACTACCTTACTTTTAACATTATTAATAAGTCATAGTGGAATTACTGGATTGTGTAATACTTGCATGCTCAATTCAAGTTGATATAGAAGTTTACTGGTTTTCCTTTCACAAAACTCTCTTATTTTCTCCTCTATTTGCAGTGTACTAGTTATCGGCAAAGAGAGTGTTATGGTCTCTTAGTAGATAGAAAACTTCTCGACCTGATACGCTGGAATAGAGTTCTAAAATTTCTTAAAAGAATATTATTTGTGAAATATCAGTGCAGAGAGCACACACTTTCTCCTTCCTCAGAAAATACAATGACATTATATAATTGGTGATGTTAAGAATAATATAATTATAATATTTCTAA
The DNA here is from genome assembly GCA_032361465.1 of Lepetodrilus tevnianus. Classification (NCBI taxonomy): domain Eukaryota; kingdom Metazoa; phylum Mollusca; class Gastropoda; order Lepetellida; family Lepetodrilidae; genus Lepetodrilus; species Lepetodrilus tevnianus. Next base: position 278 of record JAUTBX010123750.1, on the reverse strand, counting down.
CCCATGCAGACCAGAGAATAATCCATTTAACAATGAATTAGAGAAAGCGTAGGAGTTCATTTGATAAGATTTAACGCAATCTGGAATGTGTTGGTATTTCTCTCAAGATGTGTACATATTGTCCTGTATAATCTGATAATGTATGGAGACTAGTACAGTAAGGAGAATAGTACAGTATGGAGACTAGTACAGTATGGAGACTAGTACAGTATGGAGACTAGTACAGTATGGAGACTAGTACAGTATGGAGACTAGTACAGTATGGAGACTAGTACAGT
>JAUTBX010123739.1:0-10680 GCA_032361465.1 Lepetodrilus tevnianus | reverse complement strand
TAGGAATAATTTCTGGGGGAAATTGGCAAAAACAGTGTAAATAATGTCCATATTTAACTTTCCATTAGATGATAAATCAGTTTATGTCACTCCAGTTGGTACCTTCCAGTTACGGTATGAACTGTTCGTTTGAAATGGGAAATAATTGCAAGAAAATCTGATAAAAGTTTGCTCTAAATACTACCGTACAGCATGGAACATAACCACATACTTCACACACAATCCAATATTGTAAAATATATATGTTGATAAGGTCATTCGGGGATAATTAGAGGGTAGTTCCGTATTGATTGTACACTGTAGTCATTAACAAGACACATAATGCGTATTTTCTATTTCCTGGTTTACTTCCCTTTTTCTAATGATGGCTGAAGGCGTGTGTTTCGATTAAAATGCGTTAGAAAATAGAAGTCATCGACTAGAAACACCCCCCAACCCCACCCCCCACCCCCCCGCCAGGGTCTCGCCTGGCTGTTATTCACTACAGCTTGATAATGAAATCCCTAAAGCTGATTAAATATATAATACATACAATTGAACATAAACGGATTTCCTTCGTCGCCGTAATAAATTGTAATAAACTTGATGTAGTCTACATTTAGAGAGACGGTGGCAATCCGTAATTACACGGACGTTGCTAGTCGTTGGACCACATGTGCTCTCGTCGTTTGGACGATTTACTATCTCACGCAATGAGTGCATCACACCCGTGCCCTTGATCCCCAGTATCGAGTGGATCATTCTTAGATGCCAGGCCAGCAGTAATGAATCGGGGAAAAGTAAAGCAGGAAAATACAGAGTCTGATAGAGAGATGAAAGGACCGTCATCTAGTGTCCCACTGAGGACTTCTAGATAAGGTCATCCATCGACAGGGGTCTGTCTCATCACTCAGCGTGTAGCGGCCCAGCAGATATCACAGACATCATCCCCTAATCCATGTCGCTTCAAAGGTAGTAAAGATAATAGAAAATATATAGTAAGCATCTGTACACTTATACACGATCATTGGTAAATAGGATAATCCATAAAGAAGTCTAGGGATTCATAAATAGGACATATAAAGCATGCATTTGATCATTTAGAAACCGTAGTCATTGTGTATCGATAGGCTATATATTCATGGACAATACCACACATGCACATGTGCATGTCATTGAATAATCGACATGTCTCCGCACTGACATTAATGAAAGAGGTATATTATAAGCCTACCAAAGAAAACAGACATCAGAAACCGTAAAACATGAATATGACTACAGTTTACATGGAACCCGACGAATTCTACATGATTGAGTGACCGAATATGTAAAATCTGAACCATTCATCAACGTTGAGAAACATGGTATAGCAGGCCTGAATCTGTCTTGAAGAGCGAGTCTTGTTGACCAATAACAAAGATCCTCCATCTGGTGTCACAAACATGACATGTCGATACTTCTTTGGGGTTCTTGTGATGGTTCTTGTGACGGTTCTTGTGTCTATACAGGGATTGTAATACCTTCAAAAATGCGCTATTGTGAAATAGTCATAAAGTCTTAATAATGGGATACTACCTGATCAACAATTTTAATACCATGAGACAGCTTTCATGTACTACTGAAGACCCGTAGTATCCAGTAATGAAAGTGTGGGTGGTGACTGTTTGGTGGTTCTAGTTTTCCATGAGCCACCCATTAGCCGTGCCATTGTATCTAACACTCTGCTGTATAGTCAGTATCTATCTCTTTCATTAATAAGAATACACACTTACACACTTACTAAACACACGTTGTTTTATTTGTTGTTTTAAATCTGTTGACTTACGAAGCATGTTTTACTATTAATAGCGCTTTGTATTTCGTATATGGATGCTAAGTGCCTTAAACGTACGATTTAATAGTGCTCTAGCCTATATTGCACATTTTCCTAATTTAACTATATTAAACACGCACTATAGCAAATGTGGGTTTAATTGTTAGATGAAACTGCTATGTCATTCTACTAAGTGAATTATATCCCAATAGTAATTGATTCGATCACGCAGTCGTTATTTGTGAGTGTTTTGAAATAGTTCTTTATATACTACTTCAGATTATCTAAGCATTCAAATATAATACACAGATTATTACTATGCAGATACATAATAGCATAAGACCGGAGGTGTATTTAACCTGTATACGTTCTCAATTTCCTATACTCTTATCTCAATCTCAATTATTATTATCTGTAACAAAACATACCATAGTCTCCAAGCGGATTTATTTAATCCAACCATCAGTGTATTGTTTGGAGATTTTATTATGCGATGTTATACCACGACTGTCAAGTTTTCTCCATCCTCTCATAACAGGGATACATTATTAAGCTCAGGACTCGCTGCATATAGTACCCTCGTGTGCGTGGATGAGTTTGATCCGAGGATTTGAAGAATGGCGAAATACCAATTCCTCCAGGACCCCGAAACTTTGCCGGAATTTGATGGAATTCGTCGTGTCAGGCAAAGCTTTATAGGCAGGAGGATCACTACTTCAATGATCAGATAGGAAAGCAATACGGTTTTCTACCAGAAAGAATGGTCATGTATTTTTATGTCTGTGAGGCCAGTCTGTGAGGCCAGTCTGTGACGTGAATCGCTCTGTATATCATTAATACGTCTTGTGTCGCTGCCCAATGCACGTTTCGATTAAATCACCGCTCGTTGAAGCTTGGACTTCAATAGAAAACTAGTAGAATGTTCATATCTGACTTTATTTACACATTCCTACGGTGGTATTATACAGTTGTGGGCTAATCAATATCGTAGACTTCTAGTTCGCTTAAAATGTCCCACTAGTCTGCATTGCGTTACTCCCGCACCGCTGTAGGGGTAGACATTGGCATCGAGATTGGAATATTCGGCAGTGGTTGTTTTCAATAAATCGAAATTAAATTGTATGAATCGAAATTGTAGACTGATTTCAGAATAAGTAAGGAAAATTACATAAAGGATGAAAAAAAGTCCCTAAGGCTTTTCTCGTGGAGGAATTTCAGACCAATTCTATTACATTATAAGAATTGTACCGATGACTTAATACTAATGATAATAATAATAATAATAATAATAATAATAATAATAATAATAAAGTTGATGTTTATTTAAACCGCTTATACAAGCAGGTGCGCGTTTAAAGCTCTACACTGTTCGTGTTCGCATACCAGTATATATGTAATATGTGTACAATGAAATACATGTTCACATATCCCTATAAGCTTTTAAATCAGCTGTTCTATTGTACTTACTGAACAATTGTTTACGAGAAATTTGACAAGCATAGCTCCCGTTCCATAAATGACAAGAAAGCAACCATAGCAACGCTCATGAAATCTTGAACAATGAGTTTTACTTGATTACAAAGCTACCCGAAATCTAACTATTTAATACCTGTGTATGGATTATCTACTGATCATGACGCAATTTCTAAAACCCGGCGCAGTCTTCTTAAACATACACAGAAGTATGGAGATACGATCAACGACACATGAAGCTATACTGTAGTAGTTACACATAGACTAACAGGGCGCCACGGGGTTACATCTGTAGCCGCGCGCACATGTCGCAGCCGCACACGTCCTCTGCTCTTCGACCGCAGTTTATATCCAGTAATAAAATAAGCAATGATGTTGGAAACCTTGGGAATAATACCCCAGACCTATCGTAAATCTATGATAAAATGTTTACGATAGAATCGTGAAATGCCTTTGATATAACGACCATAACCGCTGTGATAAGGTTTTGCGATCGATCTTAGATGTATGACCTCATTGTAAGGTGCCCGACATTATCACACCGTATGACCTGTAATCCTGTTAGTTGACGATTCCAGCAATAAGACAGATGATTTGCACTTACTTCTGGGTAGAATTGCTATTTCGAAACAAAACAAAAATTACAACAACCAACAAGTACCAAAGCCCCTTCTGTATCTGCGATCTGGGATTATGTAGACTTCATCTCTTTGCTATAACTAATCCAGTTTTTGGACAGCAATGTAATAGCTGTCTTCGCTTCAGTCAAAACGTATTCGTCTTGATGGGAATGTAGACCTCCCTCGTATATAAATTAATGTCCTCATCATTCAAGTCGTTGGTCATGCTAACCAAACTGATAGCTGGAGACTATGTATAGCTAATAGCTATGCCGGTATATTCAATGAGAAACATGTAAATAGCTTTGCGACGCCTTGTATACAGATTGTAGTGGATGTAACATTTACATTAATTTGTCTGAAGTCTGCTAGATCAGAATTATTCAGAGAAACCTGTTTGCATGTTTGCATGTATGTATGTATGTATGTATGGTCTATCAATAAGATGTCCTCCCTCCCACATACATACACACGCACGCACACGCACGCACACGCACACACACACATAATGTACACAGATAGACACACAGAGAGAAAAGAGAGAGAGGGAGCGAGAGAGGTAGGGGAGGGGAGAAAAAGGGGGGGGGGGGTAGGGAGGGAGAGAGGCAAGCACACACACACACACATACAGAGAGAGGGGGACTATATAGATAGATGGTATACAATTTTATTATACGTATTCAAAGTCCTGTGCACACACATAGTACAAACATTCTCCAAACCTCAAGAATATCAAACTGAAGCCTAGCACCAATTTCAATTCCAATTGAACTATAGTTTCCAATTCGTGGCGTACAGTATCCTGCTTATAACACTAATGACAAAGGTTCCTCAGAGGATTGTTCACCGCTGGACTACCAAGGTGCACGATATAGATGACTACAGTGCTAAGCTCTCCTCGTGATAGACCCTCCTCAATACCCGCGGTATCTCTCCTGTATAATCACGGAGACAGGATACCTCCACCGGAGACATGTATGATACCCTCCCAGAGAAACGTTACCCCTTGTGTCCAGGGATAATTACCGTAGGCCTACATCAGATATATCCCTGCAGTTATCAAGAATTGTATCATCTTAGAACCAGTGGTGTCTACGCAGGGGTTGTGGCATGGGATGCCATTTCGTCCAAATAATTTGACCAACCGATATTCGTTGCTGTTTCCTAAACACTCTTGCGGAAACATCATCACTGCTCATGGAACATTAATAATATATCGCGAAAATTAAACCGGACACAATTTAACGATTTTTTGTATGTGAAATGCCAGAACAACCAGGTAATAATTTAAAATATACGTCATATTGAATTAATAATAATGTGTCTCAGTGGAGTTCCCATGGAGCTACAGTATTATTCATTTGTTAGAACATAACGTGTACATTGATATCAAATTATGTAGTGTACATGTATGTATGTATGTATGCCATCTATTCTTAATGGTGTTCTTGTTTCCAATTTCAGGTAAGTTCAGCTACTGGTAGTATTGCTCCTGTGACGTGAGTAAAATTGATGTGTTGCCTGATATCTGTTAAAAGGTTTCGAGTCCGAGAACATTTCTTGGGGTAAACCAATACACCTGACATTTTATGGAGGAATAAGATGGTGGTTTGTGTTAAACATATACATGTCAGGATAATAAGATACACGCAAATCAATAGATGTAAGGTTACATGTAATCTTTGAATAGAAACCACCCTGTGTTGCAGTGTATGATGTAGCTAGATGTGCAGCAAGCCACAATCTACCTTTCTGCCCTCAACGGAACATTGGTCCTCACGATATATTAAATTAGAGAAAACCGTCAATAATTTGAGGCAACAACGTCATAAATTAGGTTGTTATTAACAAAGATGACTACTAGACAAATAAACCAAGATACCGTTTACATGGAATTGGATTTACCCTCCTCACTGCGTATATATGTAAATGTATATGCCCAAAACGCAATGCACAATGGAACATTTCAGCAAGGAAAAGGTTAAGGATATTTAACATGGTATGTTTAAAATAATGTGTTTCGCTATACTGTCTAGATGTAGCAGTGCACGGGTCATGTCCACGATCTATAATGGACGTAATGTAATGCTTTTCAGCCGTCTATGCCTCGTAGAAAGAAACGGATACCATGAACAATGCAATATATTTGTAATCTGATGTTATTGCCCTACCAGAGCTGACCTCAGAGCGAATACAATCAGTATGATGACGACTGTAATAGAATTACGTAACACGTATCGTTTATGTCAAAACATTTATCGATTATGTGTTAACTTTTATATCTACCGATGAACAGGCTTGGGAACTGAAGGGGGTGATACTTGTTAACTTTAGCATACTGTTATGGTTGTTTATGGCTTGTTTATAACTTAGAAGTAACCGAGAGAGGGAGAGGGAGAGGGAGAGGGAGAGGGAGAGAGAGAGAGAGTGATATAGATAGCGAGAGAGAGGGAGTGAGAGGGAAGAAGGGAATGAGTGATTGAAGATCAGTTGGCACTTCATTCAGTCCAATATTGCAGCGATGCTGGGTTGAACCAGGTAATCCCATACAAATCGTTCTATCGCAACGTCAACAGTACGTTACATATATTTGGCACAAATTCCTCGGGCTAAAACAAACAGGCACCGACATAATATGTCATAGTTGAATTTCCATGTTTGTCTATAGATTTAAACATGTACATTGATTTTTACCTAGTATCAGTATGCTTTTTATTTATCCCTCTCCAGGTAAGCATAATTGTGGAGACATGAAATTACTTCGCTTTGGTCACATACAGGTTTATCTTATTATTAGATGATCATGTTATCAGTATGTACTTATCATGGACTATTTGGTGATAGTACCAATACCACTTAGTCCTTGTCAAAGACGTTTCATAGCAATCTTTTTGATTTTTGATGATTTTATTTACATTCTTTAGAAAATTTGCTACTTAACGTTTTTGATAAGGAATACAATATTAATATGTGCTCAGGTCTCTGAAAAGTGAATTATATCACGAGAACTTCATTCCAAGTAAGTAAGGTGCGCATACTTTACTCAGAGTAAGTATTCCAGTGAAATTACATAGACATGACAAGAACTTCATTCCAAGTAACTAAGATGCGCAGACTTTACTCAGAGTAAGTATTCCAGTGAAATTACATAGACATGACCTTGCCCAAATGATCCTGGAACTGGAATCAAATTGGCCGGGTTGTTAGCCGTGTCTGTGTGCACGTCTTCTTGACGCTGCTACTTCAACTATTACTGTCTAAAGCAACAAGCATAATGCCAGCGCCTAGCGTGTACGCCATTACAAAATACCACACGAAGTTTAAAAAACATTCAGTAAGCTGATAATGCACCCCTATTGATGTTGTCTGAGGCATGCGACGCTGATTGGATTGGCATAAAAGGGACTACTTTGTGGAATTCGTTCCAGCGTTAGACAAAAACATCCTGAAGATGGTGTTTAACGAAGGATGAACGTGTCTTCAATAGCAGCCCTATAGCGGTATGGTAGTGGATGATGTTACAATCAGAGTTATCGTGGATTTAATCCTGTGAAAGGTGTACGTTTTGGGTTGAGGTTAGCTTGAAATTAGCTTGGAATTCCTTAACATTAGCCTGAAACGTCTTGAAATTAGCCTTGAACTCTTTTGAATTTATCCTGAAACTTCTTTAAATTAGTCTGGAACTCATGTGAAGGCTCTAAGGATAACGACCTCAGAACAATTGTAGCGCTACAATAATTGTAACTGGGCTACAATCCGCTACAATAGTTCTGAGCAACGGGCCCCTGTACCAAGTAAGATAGGAAAAGCTTGTCGTATCATGTACATCTTCTTTGGATGGAGCTAGAGGACAGCGTGTCTTCAATGCTTGCTGATGACGACTAACTTCTCCAGTGACCCTTTTGAAGGCCCTTTATAAACTTTCTAGGAAATAATACCACAAGATTAGTTGTTGTGTTGTCGATACTCATTCGAGTAAGGTCGCGCTCTGATAGTCTTGCTTGTGAGGAAATGGGGGATGTTCTGGAAAACCTGACAGCTTATTTTTATGGCAACATTCTCGACAAAAGAATTGACCGGAAGTAACCGGAAATAGAAATGACCTTGTAGTTCAGTTAGGGAGACAGCTATCCTGTGGGACGTAGATGATTGAGTTTTTGGTTCTGCTTGGAAGAGATAGGAAAGCTATGCCGATGATAGAAAGACAGGGTCGTCTGAACTGTTCCCCTTCCAGCATGGAAGCGGTGCCTGAGAGTGTCCAGAGTCATATCATTGGACTTACGAAGACCGGAATTTAATTATTGAGGCTATTTATACAAATACAATATCTGTTTAGTCCAAAGCTTTTTGTGACAATATTAATGTTTACTAATTAGATATGCTGGCCCGAAACGATGCTTGACATTCACAAAACGAGGTTTATATATTTTGAAAAGGAAACCAGAAATCAGTTAATATGAATATTGGAAAAACATTACTTCAATTATGTTATATTGACTTATTACTCATCATAGCAACAGCAGGAGGCAAATAACTCTTCAGGGTCACTTCGTCACTGCACAAATCGGATCAATGCCACATCGCTTCTCAATAAATCATATCTGTTATTTGTTTAAATGATTTGGGTTTTTTCAGATTTGAGTGAAGAGCATAATAACTATCAAGGCTTTATGGATAAGCATCAATTATACATTGCTAGAATTGTAGAGAGAGAACCTGCACATGGCTTGTTGAAATATCGCTTCTATTATATTAGTAATACAAATTATTAAAAACAACAAAATAAATTATAAGCCAGCAGATATTTTGAAGTGAACATTTCTGTCAAATTTTGGAACCTTGTTTGGGGAATCTGGTGCCATTCTGTTTCCAATGTGTCTGTAAGTTCTTGAAGAGTACCTGGATCCCATAGATATTTGGAAATGCATTGTTGTTAAAATAATATAAAATTAACTTAATAAGTCCACAAAGACTACTTGCTCTTAATTAATTGTTTTGAGTATAATATAGAATCAAATAGATTTCAATCAGATTGCCTAGATTCAACTAATAAGCATATATCATACAATACCAACACCAACACTAAATTGATGATGTACAGAATCAAGTTGATAGTTCCAGTAAAAGGGGCTTCATGAGACTCATGCGTTAGAACAACGTTCTTTGTAAAACCTCTTTAAAGGTAGGACTACACATGACCTTGACGATTGGCAAATACCAAAAAAACAATAGACGTCGATCTAAGACAGATTGACACTGCAACCTTTAATGTGGTACTTGATGTCGGGAGGGATAATTGTAAACTGATTAATGAGATGTGTTTTGCATTCTTTGTTCTGTCACAACGTGTTAATATGTAATAACAATGTTTTCTGCCAATGGACATTTGCCATGTGGGCATCTTAGAGTAGGCCTACATGTAGTCGTTGAAATATACGGTACCAAACATTACCATTATTACAGTGATACAATGACGGTTCATAATACTTTCTTTTTAAATGGAGGTTTAGCCTTTTTCAAGATTCTTTCACTTATATCACGGCTTTTCATTTGTATGGCATAAGGAAACTTTCAACAGTCGTAACGCTGAATGTTGCGGTAAACCTGCAAGCGGGCTAGTACTGACAGACCAAGGACAGACAACTGCAGTGCCACGGTACAGACAGGGCATCCTATCATGATGGCAACTTTCGGGAACAATAACTCCGAAGTTCAAACTTACACGCCTTGCGCTACCACCCGCTCCTTCAACAACACAAAACTACACCCGTGGATATAGGACTTCGATAAAACGGAAAACAACGGGAAAGGTGTGTCCGTACAAACCTACGTTATCTCAAGTTCTTTCACTAGCGAGGTCAAAGAAGGGATGTTTAAAATTTGCTACATGTTACTGTTAGAAGAACTTGATGTGAAGCGTTTCTTTAAACGTTAGTTTTAGTGGTTATGTTCATCAACTACGGTCTTCCTCGTGGACTCAAATGCCGTATTCTTTTGTTGATTGATGTTACATGAGTTGTGCAATTAAAGCAAAGCAGTAGCACACTTGCATTGTTTGGAACATTGACCATAATATATATATATTCCCCAATTAACAACGTTCAGACGCTGGTGGATATTTTATTAGCGCTTTAGGTAATCACAGACAAATGAAATGTGTGATGGTCGCATTCGTATTATATTTTACGGGGGATTCAACGGGGGCATTTTACATTCAAATTAATGAATGTAATAACTGTGCACACGTGGCAGATAAATAGACTTGATCATCATATAATACATTTAATTACCTATTCATTTAAAATGTATTATTCACAAAGATAGTATATATGTATCTGCCTGACATACACAAGATTGTGTTCTACATCTATACATCTTCATTCGAACGCTGTAGACGTACTAGTTAGCCCCTCTGGTTACAATGAGCGCGAGCTGTATCTTTATAACGTGGTGCCTTTAATCGTATGCATTGTGCAACATTACTGATGATGAATTTGGTTATTAATCAGAAGTTCAAACAAATTATAGTTATCTGAACAAACATAAAATATCTTCATCTAAGGACGTTCTCGTTAGAATGAGTATATGGTTATTTTAGGTATGCTTCTTCCAGTATATTCAATACATGTGTATGCATATAATACACGTACTTCTAGTATTATAGGTTATAAACCACCAATTTATTTGAATTTCCCGCCAGACGGATGCTTCGTACCCTAGTCAGTACTGCATAGATGGAATTTCTGGCCCTGGATTGGTGGTAAATAGTATTTTCCACTGTATTTGACAAGTATA
>JAUTBX010123728.1:0-10681 GCA_032361465.1 Lepetodrilus tevnianus | reverse complement strand
AAATCTCTCAATTTGAGCCCTACGCCATATTGGATGCGGGTAACTGCAGTTACCCGCATTCGGTTCCCCCCTGTGATGGTATATACTTGGTGAACAAAGCGAAGTGTCTAAAGTTATACAACACGGCCTCGGTGTGGGGCAGAAAACATTCCTAGATTATCTCAGGTTTTTCTCAGCCAAGTTGACACTCTTTGTCCGAGACTCACAGTCCTATAACCTATACATTGGTGCCCGTCTCTGTGAGGCCTATATGCCAGGGGCCGTACGCGCAGACGTAGTTTAGTTAAACCGTAGTTTAAGAATCGTACCGACAGTGGTATAATTCATCGCTTACACCTAGTTTAGCCTAAACTACTAGGTTTGTGCATACGGCCCCACAGTGAGTTCCCACGTGGTGACTTCCTGTATGTGTGGTATGCAGTGCTTCCACAGACTTACCGAGATCCTGTCTGTTGGTCTTCTAGGGAGGCTCTCCCACTGTGTATCATGTGTCCATTAGCTCAGTAGTATAATACACCTATTAGATTGTGTCTGTAGGGCTTAGTACCGGTACAAAGAGTACAAAATACCTCAGGTATTCTGAGAAGGGTATCCCTCTGTGTATCATATGTTCAGTAATATTATGTCATTCGAACTTGGTAGTGAAGTCCGCACGGACCCCTATTTATATAAGTGGCATAAAAGTAATATGCCATTCCGAAAACTAAAAGCAAAACAATAATCTTAAGGTCGTTGCACACCAGAGGCGAATTGCGCGGCGACTTACGTTCTGTGATATCATTTGTCCACATGCTTGAATACCAAAATCTAAATTCGCAACGACAAATTTCAATAGAATCCTTTGTGGTATTTCACCTGTGGTGTGTGAAGACATTCAGAAAGCATTCTAATATATTACATGTTTTCAACCGTCAAGCCACCATTGGTATGTGTTAAGTTAGCCTAGACTGCAACTAGAACCCGTGTTGGACCCGTACCTAGTCTCTTAGTCTTGCTCATACCCACTCGGTCGTGATATATTATACAGTTAACTCTGTGGTTGTTGATCACGCCATGATCTGGCCAATATTTCTCGAAACAAATTTGAGATTTTGCTCAGCTGAGATTTCTCTCATTAACTCAGTGCTGTAACTTGAGATACAATTCAAATCATTTGAGATTTTACTCGTTACAGCATCAAGTAAACCTATTTAGTAAAATACGGTATACAAGTTACACTTAATGACGTAAATAATGTAGTGTAATTCCAGCGTTGGTGTAAACTAGAAATATAAATGGCCTACATGTACTCCCCAGGGAGTTGAGAAGGAATTTGAGTGTACAGATCCTTTCACCAGGTTAATACGCGCATTTGAGCAGTTATTCTGGATATTTGCGCTGTACTACTACTACTACTACTATTACTACTACTACTACTACTACTTCTAATAATAATAATAATAATAAAATACGAAAATGTAATACACAATATGGAACACACATATTATTGAAATAAGAATTATATTGTTTGAAACGCACGTAAATTATATATATATATATATATATATATATATCTAACTTAAATAATCTACCGTCTGCACTTGCACCATTACTTAACATTAATATGCAATTATGTTTGTTTTGAAAATTAAATTGATTCATCAATGTCCACTAAAGTACAATTCTTGCTTTATTTCCTTTGTGTCTATTGTAATATTATATATTTTTCCACTCTATTGCTTTGTTTTGTTTTGTATTTATGTTATTGTTGTGTTTTTTTAAAAAGAAAAAAAATATTTTTATTAATTTGTATTTGTTTAGTTTCCTCATATTTTTCAGGGAACTCATACAAGCAATTTGCAATTCCTTTTACATGATAAATGATAGCATATGCTGATGACCCCGTAGACATTAAAAACAAGGACAACTGGACATAGAATTGATACGAGATGTAACACAACAAGTAATAGGGACAGTAAGTCTCGTCGGGGTCATTTCCGTTGACATGAAGAAATTCGAAGGTTGCTATGAATGACGTCTGAATCGTGACGTTTTCATGTGAGGTCACAATGGGATATCGTCAAATGTGTAGCGCATTTAGATGTTTGACCGGTTTATGTCACCGGATATAGAATGACTCTCGCTCGGGATATATCGTGTCAACTTACGGTCCCTATACCCGATTTATTGCTACGCATATACATAATGCCAGTAGGTGTACGCCTAGCGGTGTGAATGTTACGTATACATATATAAACTTATTCCTCCAAAGGAGAGTTACATGTACTTGTAAGCAGGCGCCCGTTGCACGACGCTCTTGTAGGCTACAACTATTGTAAGGTCAGCGCTTTCTATTGTGGCGGGAGCCCAGTTACAACTATTGTAGCGCTACAAGAGCGTCGTGCAACGGGCGCCAGGACATAATGTTAGCAATAGCACTCGACTACTACACCGTGCTGAGAGCGAGCAGGCTACTGTATCATGGTGTCATGCCATCGCCTTTATACGACAGTGTCTGAAACTGCCAACTGGGGCAATATCGAGAGTCATTTCCTTCAAACACTGTTACTTGAAGCCAACTTGAGTAATGCATACTGCATGTAGATGTCAATACACTCGATCACAAGATCGCTCAATCCAGAGACCATATATACAGATCTGTGTATGGTCTCTCAGTGTATGGTCTCTCAGTGTATGGTCTCTCAGTGTATGGTCTCTGCTCAATCACAACAGCTCGTCTCATATTGGCAGTCCGGGCAGAACCGGAACCTTCTTGGTCACGTGTCTGAGCAGATCATCCCGGTTAACATTGGTTACGATCCATTTCTATACTCTACTGTTATGTAGAGTAGCGTAGGGTATAGAAGTAGATCCTAACGACTGAGGACGGGATCGGAGCAGACCGGCTCACCAGGGGACTTCCGGTTGAACGTGCAATCTAACCAATCTGTTCCTTTGTCTCTGGTCACGTGGTCTTGCTTATAATCACAGCCTTGTGGAATCTTCAATGACTGCACTTTTATGAGGACAACCGGAAAGCGTGGGTTTATAGTTGCCGACATTGCTAATGTTGGCGGTGAATTTATATGATGTGTTGTCATTGCAAACAGTCGGCTTCCGGGACTTCGACTTGTGTTCCACGTAGCATATCATGCGCACTAGAGTTGCGCAGATGACAACCAAGAATGTCACCGTGATTAACAGGCTGAGCATTAGTTCTTCAAGCTGTCAATCAAAACATAAGAATTAATATACTGTCACTGTGTGTGTCAGTTTAGGAAATATTAGAAACAAGCCATGACTATAGATAAATATAACGTGATCTAATTACAGTTAAACACATTTAACAAACAAAAAACATTTAACAAATGGAAATTGTTAGCATCAAATTCAGATATGTATTAAACGGAAGCGAGTTGGGGAGTTATCGCTCTTGGTAGCGCACAGTACACACCACGTAAGTAAGGTTGTATTTTAAAATAATCTGACATGTTTTCCAGAGGCCAAGTCGCTCATTAACATTGCGTTTGTAATATTTAAGTACAGCCATTTACTTTTCCTAGTAAATGCACTTGGCAGATATGTTATTTGATATCGAATTGGAACTGGTTGGACACAATTGAAATAATCGTTGTACTAACTTGTGTCCCCGTCATGCCCCATTCCAATTCGCGGCGACTTTCTGAAATGGATAAATATATAAGTCAATACACACGCGCACACACATGCACATGCACACACACACACACACACACACACACACACGCACACATACACGCACACACACACGCGCGCGCGCGCGCGCACACACACACACTAATTACAGTTCAACCACTGCTATGGCATCATGATAATCATATACGTTAAATATAAATGATTAATCGTCAATTAAAGAATATAATGGAGTTAAATCGAAAAGCAATCTGTTTAATGTAAGTATGGAATTATCCAAACATGAGGTTAAAGTACTATAGCTGCCGAGTTGTCGCACATCACCTTGGGTCATAGAGCCGATACCTGCACGTGGAGTGGACATTCTGTGGGCGGTTGTCATGGTGATGAGTGCCGGAAGTACGTCATACCATAATCGCTGTCCAGCCTCCATGAGCCTCGTTTTCACATTGGCTTTAGTCATGTTTACGGCGATGTCGAGATAGAACCCGTCTGACGTGTTATAAGCGGGCCAGAGTATTTTTTGGAAGTGTGTCTTTCTGAAACAGAGAAGTTATACATATCAAATAGTGTCTGTATATATTTGTGATATTAATCAATGGAACGACAGAAATCAACACTATTTCTCTCAGTCCATGATTGACACCTAATAATCTGAACTGTGATTGGTTAATATGACTGGGGTCTCTTATCGACACGAGCCAAGCTTTGCGATACTTTCTCTGATACTGTACCATTGATAGAAGTCATCGACAGTATTTCAAGCGATACTCGAATAATTAATATTTCAAATACGTTGATGAAGCCTATTCTTAAGGTTCTTACGATCGTACGATAATCTTAACGATTCTTATAGTATGGCTACGAACGATTAGTTACTCATTACGTAGTCCACACTTACCCAGACTTTGCAAACGAGGCCCATGATTTCATCCAATCATTGCTGAGCTTTCTTTCACCTTTTGACCCGTGGCCAAAAATATCCCCGAACACGAAGTCTACGTCTGATTTTCCGTCCCTTGGCGAGGATGCTTCGTGGGAAAAGTAGTACACAAAACATCGTCCTTTGCGAGAGTGGTACTTCGCAAACTTGAGGGTCTGTAATGCGAAGTCGTCCCTGTACGCTTCCAGATAGCTGTTTGTGTACGCCACATGTGTGTCGTCTGCCGGGAGGTACCTTGAAAGTAGTGCCGACCAGACGACTTCCGTCGGACGGGATTGTGGGAATCTGGATAAATAAATCCTCAGTAAAAGTTTTTCAAAAATAGTTCGGTTCATTCCATGGCCTTCCGTGACCGCTGGCATCGCCTCCAGAGCCGCCGATCTCTCGTCGCTGTCGATTCCAACGATGTAGTCGACTGGCGCGAATGCACCCGCCCGCACGAGCTTCTCGGGGTGTCCGACCAGGAAGTCGCCGTCTATCGTGGGGGTGAAAGGCGGCACGCTGGCGGAAACACTGCAATCCGCCTTTAGGAGGTCGCGCACCTCCACGGCGCGGAAACAGTTCACGGTGGTCGCGGAAGTCGCTTCCGGTTCAGAGGAGCAGTTTAGGTACTGGGCGACTTTAGCGACTCTCTCTAGCGGATGTCGGTTCAGTTCCGGCATGGTTGATGTTCCGCTGTGTGAGATTGCGCGCTGGAACAGACGTCTAGAAAGTGGGCTCAACACATGCAGGCCCACAGCTCTCGCTCCTGACCCCTGTCCAAACAGGGTCACTCGGCGGGGGTCGCCTCCAAAATGTCCGATGCTGTCCCGCACCCATTCCAACCCTCTCACCTGATCCAGGAGGCCCCAGTTGCCCGCGCTAACTGCATCCTCCGTTGACAGGAACCCCAGAATTCCCTGTCTGAAGTCAAAGGTGACGACAATGACGTCACCAGCTAAAGCGAGGCGGGATCCGTCCTGAAGGTGACCGGCACCACCATCACGTGACCCCCCGTGGATCCAAACCAAGACGGCTAGCGATTCTGTTCTGTTCTCGCTCACTTGACCAGGCACGTAGACATTCAGATACAGACAATCCTCGCTTGTGTGAAGGTGCGCAGTTTCCGGAGCGCATGATGTCCGACTTCCGGGAGTGTGGCCGGGACATGCTGGACTCAGACTCGTGCAATTCACGGTGGTTTCCGAACGTGGCAGGGCCTCGGGCTTCCTGAACCTTCGACGACCAACAGGTGGCTGGGCGTAAGGTATTCCCAGGAATTTTGTCACGTTGACGCCGTGTGTCGCTTCAATGAAACCCACGTACACGCCGTAGTCTGTTGTCACGGAAACCGTTGCTATGGGAACTGACGCGGCTGCCAGAATGAGCGTCGCAATTAGAGTCGCCATCCTTGTCTCGCTGTCTCTATGGAAACCATGCAACCATCTGCTGTGAAAACAACGGATAGGGGACATTTTAACATCGACAGTGTTTTAACCTGGGTGTCGTTGCTCAGAACTATTGTAGCGGATTGTAGCCTACACTTATTGTAAGGTCAGCTCTTTTTATTGTGGCGGGAACCCAGTTACAACTATTGTAGCGCTACAATTGTTCTGAGCAACGAGCCCCAAGCTGGCACCCGCAACCCAGAACGATCGTAGTGCTACAAGAGTCGTAACTCCTTAGCAATTACATGCTAACGTATAGGAGTTACGATTGTTCTGTGAAACTGGCTCCAGTAGATTGAAGTCTGCGATAATGTATATAAACTACACAGAGCTATCATATGTATATCAACGTATGCAGCTAAATCCCTAACTTAGATCTGCCAATTGCCAGAGAGATATCACGTGACGGATGTCGAGGAGAATGGGGATTCATTAATATTACTACGTTACAGTTTAGTTTCGTATTTTATGTGCGCTTGTTTTTCTTCTAGTTTGTTTTATTTCCTTTATAATCTTTTACATACGCATAACATGTGCGCAAACACGATTCAATTAAATAGTTTCTCCCATATTTTTCTCCGGGTCTTTTATATACTATAGTACACAGGGTACAAACATGAGCTTTCTTATATAGCTGAATGGGCATCGGTATCGCAACAGGCAGGTTCGTGTAAAGCTACGAGTATAGTAACGTACACGTATATATTATATATATATATATGCAATTACCAATAATGATGCTAGCAAGCGTGTACCCAAAGGAATAAGTTCATTATTATATTGCGCCCGCTGTATATGTGTGCGGTCTATTGCATTTTTGTGTGGCGGAGCGAGTTGCCGTGGCTATTAAGACCCTACTTGGGGTATATGCTTCCGATACATACTTCTATCTCTAGATATCAAATCAGACCCGGCATTTTGGCGCTATTAACGTTGTCACGGGTTGAGCAGGTGCTGTTATTTGATCTTGACGGAAGCTGATGGCGTCGGAAGATAAAGTTGGCAAACATCGGCGAGTTTCTGCTGCAGGGTACAGACTAGTTAGGTATATTTGTGATCTATATATATAACACATTAACATAAACGACATAAAATGTATATTTATGGACAACTGTAACGAAGTGTACTGTTATTTAAAAGGCTGTTACTGGAAAGATATATCAAGAGAAACAATAATGTCTAAATTCATTAATGGTCCCTATATAATTTTGTTGTTATATATAATTTAACATTGGTTATATAAGTAATTGATGGGAATTTTCCTGACAATGAAATTTCTCTCATTTTGACCCTTAAACAGAACAAATTCATAAAAGGCCTGGAACAGAAAACGTGGCATCTTTTGAGACAGAGAGAGAGAGAGAGAGAGAGAGAGAGAGAGAGAGAGAGAGAGAGAGAGAGAGAGAGAGAGAGAGAGAGAGTGAGAGAGAGAGAGAGAGAGAGAGAGAGTGAGAGCCAGAGAGAGAGATAGCCAGAGAGAGAGAGCGAGAGGGAGAGAGAGCGAGAGAGAGAGAGAGAGAGAGAGAGAGAAGGGGTTTAATATGAGTGGGTATTTAATAACGAGTGGTAAACCGACGATTCTGATAGAGAAGAGGTTGATGGGAGAGCGCGCGCACAAGGACATGCAGTATGAATTAAACACACAAACAAGCATATTATCTAAGGGCCTACTTTGTCGTATTTCCTAAGATGTGTAGTGAGGTAGTAGTAGGCCTAAAATTGATGCCGTGTGTACGCAATGACACTATATAGCCGAAATAATGCAAGTAGGCCTATTTCATTTCTAACTTTGGTCCGAAAGTCAACAACGATTGTAACAACTCTGTCAACTGGACATTTGAGTTGATGATTGATTCACGTGATCGACATTCTCCACGTGACATGTCACGTGGACGTGATGACATTGTTGACAAGCTGTGGTATTCTATGCTTTATGTAGACATGTATGCATATACACCTTTATTTTATTCAGTTATCCCTCTTGTATTTAATTTGTTCCATGCAATAGATTAGGATTGCAGAGTTCCGCACATGCTGCTCATGCATTCAATGGCAACAATTGCTTTCATGAATAACCGCTCAGACATATAAAATAAGCTACGCAAAATTTGCTAAGGATCACTATTAAGGGTGGTATTATATTATAGTATGTTTCAATATGTGGTTATTGAATAATATTTCTTTGAGTAATATATTTAGAAATGTAATAGAAATAATTCTAATTGTTCAGATTTCACTGATATATGTGTTCAGACATTAGATACAATTATTTGAAATTAGCACAATTAGGCAAAACATTTGGTTTCACTAGTCACGCACCCATATAATATTATCGCCGACACTGAGAAAGTCAAACTAAGTCAGGAACAGGAAGCAACGTCACGTATACTTCTGTAAAACGTAAATCAATCATTGACAAAACAAAGAGATATGTCAAATACACAGAGTCACGTGTCACGTACATTAATGGGTCACGTATATTACAACGTCGTAAAGGATTCCCTCAGTTGACCAGCGATGTGTTAAAAGTGTAAATTTAATATAATTATATATTGGACATTTACCTTACATGCTGTGATATACTAGTAACACCGGCAAACAGACGACGTTATATAACGTTATTATAACGTTGTAATAACGTTATATCGTTGTAATAACGTAATAATAACGTTACTGAATGTGTTTGCCAGAATTATATCACAGCAAGTAACGTAAATGTCCAATATAGTTACAGATTGTATTAAATATATTAAACACACAACGTTATATATAACGTTATTATAACGTTGTAATAACATTGTGTAGTAATAACGTAGTAATAACGTAGTAATAACGTAGTAATAACGTAGTAATAACGTGTGTTAGCCGGTATATGTCGTATAGCGGCTCTGTTACTGGCATTATACAACCAGCGATAAGTATAAAACACGATACCTCTAAAATAAAAGCATCCTTCAATTCCTCGTGGAAAGTAGCGGCCATTCTGCTAGAACACGGCGCACCATAGCAACCAGAGACGGACATCCGGGCATCGTCTACATCAAGTCTCGTGCGTACGTCTGTGAGAGGAATATTTAGAAGTGCAATGTGCTTTGTATGGAGAATACCAAACAAGTTTAGCGTCACAAACGTACATTAATTAAAATATTAAAATTACAAAAATATTAAATGCAATTTTAAATCGGTAACGTGCTTGATTTGGAGTTCATGTGTGTGGGATTGGAGAGAGAGAGAGAGAGAGAGAGAGAGAGAGAGAGAGAGAGAGAAAGAGAGAAAGAGAAAGAGAGAGAGAGAGAGAAAGAGAGAGAGAAGAGATAGGGAAGGCGGGAGTGCGAATAGAGAGAAAGTGAGAGAGCGAGCGGAAGAGAGATGGGAAGGAAGGAGAGAGAGTAGAAAAGGGGAGAGAGAGAGCGAGAGAAAGAAAGGGTGGGGTAAGATATACTAGTATATAATAGTTAGTAGTTACGTATCGTAACATTACCATCATGTAGGCCTAGTTAGTGTAATATTACTACAACAGTCCAAATAACTATTAATTTGACACAGCATATTCATAAACAATCTCTACATTGATGACATTAACTGCTAATTGTTCAAAGATGACGTCATGCAGAACCTGTCTACATAAATAAAATGTGTTTGAGCGGAGATTCGTGTTTCGTGTTTGGCAGTCAATGGTATAGATAGACAAGGGAATTCTGTTCAACGTGTTGGCTGTCACCGTGATAGATGCGACGTATTGTGGCGAACTCTGACCTCCGCCTACCTGTACACTTTGGGAGATGGTGGATCATAAATAAAGCCACATTTCCCGTCGGCGTGTGGAGTACTTTACGGCGTGGCGCGATGGTTCGCCATTTTTGTCACAGAACCAGAAAACTCGAGTCTTCTTCGTATTTACAACAGTAATGATTGTTTTTATTAATTACTCATCGACAGTATGGGAAGGAGTATTGATATAAGAGTCACAATATATTGCAAGTAGTTCCCAAGTTCGCCAAAATGGTGTAAGGAATTAGCATTACCGTAGATTATGAGAAAGATAATTTAAGCAGAAAAATACAACTGTCCAAAGCCGAGACACAATTTAAGTCAATTGATTAAATTAATTTCTTAAAGCATTAGCTGGAATAGTATCGGAAGACAATGGTGGTCCTACCTACATTGTGTGACCTATGACCCCCGCACTCTCGCCGGTTCGGACACGCGCTACAAGACATCACTGTCTGATCGTTTCTGGGACGTATCTATTTGGACCATCCATTCGTCCAACGTGACGGGCGCGTGCGCACAAGTGAACCAATCAAGATGAGTGACAGGCATCGAGGTCATGCGTCGTCACGCCGAATGAGCATAACTCGCCGGAAATTATACAGATATGGAAGTTCGTACATACGTACTTACCACGATTAATTGTTCTCTACACCGGTATGTTAAAGTCATGCAACCAAGATGGTTAACGTGTGCTAATTGCTCGAGGGCGTTTAGTTGAAAGCATTAATAGTCATTAAGTGTGTATTGCTTTATTCAACCAGCCAGTAATATCAACCCAATGGTTGTCAAATAGGGACCGTAAGTTCACACGAGATTCATTCAATATCTGGGAACATAAACGGGTCAAACACCTAAATGCGCTACACATTTGACGACATTCCATTGT
>JAUTBX010123706.1:0-10685 GCA_032361465.1 Lepetodrilus tevnianus | reverse complement strand
AGTACATGTCTGAACGGCATTAACTATACAATAAATGTGTTGTTACTTGTGTCGCTGATAAATAAATATACCGTTATCAAACTTTCTATTATTTCTTGTGACAAACACTAATACGGGAAAATCTGCTAATCAGGATTAGGAGGGATTCAATATTTTAAATGAAGTCTAAGATATGTAGTTTACAATGTCGTCGATTGTCTTACCATTCTATTTCAAGTTTTAATTGTATTGTTGTACATGTAACATCATTCAGCTTGGCTTACAGGAAAATACCGATAAGACTTACTCTAAGAATTATCTATCTTTGATTTTTCTTTTTTTTATAATCTTTTAAAAATAATAGTTCGATAATAATCTAGATTCAAGTTCCTCTTTTGATTACCAAAAGCAATGCAGGAATTCCTTACATCTAAGTAAAGATTGTATACTGGCTGCTGGTTATAGTATCCTTGAAATGCGTCATTCCTTAATAGCTTATTGACGAGCAAGGAAATACTGTGTAGAGTGTGTTTGTATACTCCTCAAAGGTTTTTGTCAACAATGATGTCAACACGAAGCGGATCCAAAATCGTGAAGGAGACAAGACGAGTGAAAGTACTCTATCCCTACCTCCAGATAACAGGGAAACGTGCATTCTTGTCACACGCTTGCATTACCCTGACATTAAATGCAATTGTTTACTAAATGTTAAAATGTGACGCTTACATAGGCTACTGTCAAACAAATACAAAGATCCAAGGTTCATGAATAGTATGCAGGACATAAGTAGGCTATAGGCCGACTAGACACTTAAAAATGACAAGTTATAAAAGTTGAATGCATACTGTATCGATCAATGTAAGTATATAACACGAATAAGAACTAGATTCGTTCATGCATAAATATATGCAAATATACACCTACATACGCATACATAGAAACTTGGAGACCTACATATGTATTGAATGACTGTATAGTGTATACGTGCTAATGCCGTCGGTTTCAAATGAATTTTCATGTATTGACCTTCGAAAAAATACCGTGAAATTGGCAAAGGGCATTGTTAAACTTGTTTGACCTCATAAATTACACGTAAAGTACTTGGATCGGCTTTATGCAGAGAGTAAATGTAATGCCAATAATATTACTTCATATTAGTTTAATGGTTATAATATACATGTACGACATTTAAATTTTTTTACTGTGCTGTTTGGGATATTGACCGTACTGACAGGACTTGGGAGAAACAGTATATACCGTATACTTAGTCCTTCACTGTCCTTCACTGTCAGGATCTATAATATAATGTGTGCATGTACTCTTTCTCTCTAGCCACCCTGCTAGACGGACAAGGACGATACTTGCAGATGACGAACTTAGAATGTTTAATCGATTAGATAAGAAGGAACTCTTACTTATTGGAAGTATTGGATAATTCTCAGATAAAAACAAGATATTATTTTAGATACACTTATGTACTGGATACCAATATGCCGGGATCATATGTCCACCACATACCTATAGCAATATACCAATATGCCGGGGGCATATGTCCACCGCATACCTATAGCAATATACCAATATGCCGGGTTCATATGTCTACCACATACTTATAGCAATATACCAATATGCCGGGGTCGTATGTCCACCACATACCTATAGCAATATATCCTCTGAACACGTCCAACTTTCCTTACGTCAATGATGTTTTTTAGGAAACAATTACCATGAGTTTTAGAGGAAGATCATTCCAAAGCATTATTCATAAAACAGCCGAAATCAATACCTTCTTTAAAGGATATATATGATTTTTGTACAAGGTTTTTAATAATTAATTTATTAAGAAACCAATATCACATATCGAGAGAATATTTCCCGCATTCCGGAAACCATGAACATACTGAATGTCCACTTCCGGTTGGTTTCCGGATTTGGCAACCGGAAGGAATGCAACTGAGGAAGGTTTGAATTCCAAGCTCGCAATGTTGGTTATCTTCGATAGACGTATCTGTGGTGTGGTTTTCTAAATAAATAAAGTGTGTGTATTCTCATTGTCATCCTAATGTGGTGTGCTGTAACGCATTGACAGTGTACAGCGGACATTAGATCGAGTTTCGTAAATATTTGCTGGTGAAAGTGTAAAGGTTCGTGAACTCTGAGATAATAATTGGCTCCCGACCGACTAAAAGGTGTATACACGGTTTCCGTGTACGTGCAAAGTCAGAGGCCTCGCTGGCATGGGTAAAGCTATAATTAAAAACAATTAATAAATATTAAAATTAACGAATAAATAAATAAATAAAGATAAAACGGTGATTGTAGATGGGTGAGGTTCTAATAACATAATAAGATAGTGGTATTGATATCCTATTATGACATAAGCTATTTTGTTGTGAAGCTGTATACCAAATCTCGAAACGTCTTGAGGAATCTTGTATCATTTATCTTCCTGTGATTCTGCAAGTTCTTGAAGAGCAACTTTCAGACAGACAGACAGACAGTTTATTCTCCAACATTTTTTCGTTGTAAAAATAATACAAAAATAAATTATATGTATGTATCTCATAATCTGTAAAGGCTATTGACCCTTTGTTACTTGTGTTAATTATGAGATATATACATGAGTTCATATGACGTGAATAATATTGTGTTGATGTCCTAACTATGATGAGTTGTATACGTTAGTTATGCCCATTGATCATGATAACCCTATGACTATAGACGCGTAGTAATTCCTCACTTATATAATCGTAGTATCTACATAGTAAAGGGTTAACGACTCAAATTCAATTCAAATGTATTTATTTCCTCTAAAACCGCCCACGGTAGTACACGAGGTACAATTTCATGAAAAATAAAGTAATACAAACATGATCAATGTACAGGCTCCAACTCGCAATTAACACTCCCGTCATGTAGAATATAAGCGTACAGTCACGGAAATTATGGCCCAGCATTTAATATACAGTTGGCATGAAATACATTGACACCAAAATCTCGTACATAAAAAATACTCCATGTATTAAAAAAGAGAAAAAAAATACATTTTTATTTTTATTGTTTATGCCCTAACCAAAAATCTTTTTTAAATACAAATAGTTATTCCTGTAAAGAGTTGCTGTATTAGAGATTATGCCGTACCAGATATCGAGGGGTTAGAGCCCGACCAGGGACTGTATGCACAAACGTAGTTTAGGCTAAACTAGGTTTAAGCAATGAGTTATAATACCACTGTCGGTATGATTCTTAAACTACGGTTTAACTAAACTACGTCTGTGCATACGGCCCTATATAGTCTTCTATTGTTTTACCTGTACATTTATATCTTTATATTACGACTATAAGCTCCATCTACTCTTCAAGAACTTGCAGACATAGCGGAAGGACAGTGACAGGAAGGACAATGACATCAGATTCCTCAAGCGGTGTTCCAAATTTACGTATAGTAGACTTCTCCACAAATTAGCACCTGACTTTAATTTCTTTTTATATGTGTTTAAATATAAATGTCAGTATGCTTTGGTACATGCTGTTTCTGTTTCGGGTTGGTTGGGTGGTGGAATGAATCAAGTATTTAACATACGTCAATGTACTAAGTGACCAGGCGCTATAGTAGTAACCATAACTTAAGATTAGTTGTCCAATCTCTTTATAA
This sequence comes from Lepetodrilus tevnianus, assembly GCA_032361465.1. Lineage (NCBI taxonomy): Eukaryota > Metazoa > Mollusca > Gastropoda > Lepetellida > Lepetodrilidae > Lepetodrilus > Lepetodrilus tevnianus. The sequence goes on along the minus strand of JAUTBX010123706.1, from coordinate 7,051 downwards.
ATAAATACCGTAAAACATAAGCACAAATTATAGTAGTAAATACGCATACTTTGCGGGTACCTGTACGCTGGTGTAATCTGGTGGAGTACGGTGTTGACACATTCCACACCTCGTTGTCTCCACAGTACAGATACCACTAAGCCAGGGGGTAACCCTTATGCACGTAGACGATATTCCAACAATTGTTACAAGCGCTCTCTAGTTTGTTATACATAGCCTAATTCAGAATGTGGCTAATTTATTATTTTACCTTTCCCGTACAAACAACGTTACAATATCGATCAATAAAAAATTCTACACATTATTAAAAACTAAAATAAAAACGTTAACGTTAACGTAAACTTTCTATATTACAAAACTAATAATTACGATGTAGAACAAGCATTTGTAGCACATTAATAATAGTAATACAAATGTTATTTGTTAAGCGCCTTAGGGTAATTATTTAACAAAACTAACTGCTGCATATTATTATTATTAGTATTATTACATGTATTATCATGATTCAATGGAATCATATATGTAGTATATTAACATTATCCATGGTTACTTATACGGAGAGAAAACCACTCGTAAAATAGGAATACATCTATTTAAGTACCTACAGTAGTAAGTTACATACAGTTATCGAAAAGCTAACTTTTCAAACCTACCTCAAGCACGCGTCCAATCACTCTGTACAGTGCGCGTTCATTTGCTATCTGTCTACCTACCCACCCACCCCGACATCCTGCCGCGTGCTATTCCCCTCCCCCTACCCCCACAAACACCCTGTCTGTGATTAGCCAAGGGGGTCAAACACAAGCGACAAAACCACTCGTATTGGGAGGTCTGGGGTCACGTTACGACACGTAACAACTCCACAGTTTGCTCTTCATGCTCTTCTCGTCACGTCAGTGACAGCAGACGTGCCCCGTCAATTGAAGCACTAAACATACGGAGGCAATTAAACGAGTTTACCGTAGGCTTTTCTATTCACAGTTATAGAAGACTGTTGATATTGAGTGTACAGAGGAGCATGCACGCCCCCCGGGACGTCGATCTGTAGGTCTGTGTTCAGTGTTCACTTCGAACAGTAACGTCAATCAACGAGCGTATTCTGTATTACGAATATACATGTTTAGAGGTTACAGTCTCAGAAAAGAAAGGCTATATAGTCCCCATTTCAGAATAATTTGGTTATAAGTGCGCACACTATGACAGGACGTAGATATGTGTTCACCTCGGACACAGACGTCAATCAACGAGCGTATATTCTGTATAAGTATATGTATGCATGTTTAGAGGATACAGTCTCAGAACAGAGAGGGTCGTCACTACATCAGAGAGGCTTGGAGTGCATGACAAAACGTCATTAGTAAACGCTTAAAGTATACAAGGTATTTGCGATACATGTTGATATCAGCATCGATCAAATGTCTCGTAGTGATCTCGTATACATTGCGATCCTGAACTTACAGGAGCGCTATGGTCGTATAGTGAATATATGAGATCTTTGAGAAACAACGCTCTTGTCGTATATGAAGCAAATCAAGTCTAATCAATTTCGTTGTAGAATTTTCAAGAGACAAGACTTCATTACAAAGTTTCAGATATCACACACAAAGGTTGGATTTGGCATGATCATGACCTTACATGTACGTCAGTTGGTGCACAGGGGTGATACATAGAACTAATAATGTCTTCTAAGAGTTGGAATTAGCAATCAACGTGCCTGTACTGTATATCTTAGGCTCTGCATTATATATAGACACTCCCACTCGTGTATGTATAAACTTCATTTTTCATTCAGTGCAATATCGTAAATTGCAATATTTGATAAATTGCCAAGTGTGTTCAATTCTACATGTCACATATCACAATCATACAAATCCCAACCGAAGATCTTGTCAATAAAACACATAGAAAAGAGCCACGTTTAGAATCATTTTGTAAATGGGTCTCGTTGACAATTTAATCCAGCCATATTGAAATATAGGGGACTCAATCAAAGATTTGAAATATAGGGGACTCAATCAAAGATTTGGGGTTTATGAGCAACATCCGTGCATATTGCTGGATTAAAAGATACTATGTTTAGTACACGAATGTCATTAATCAAGTACATTCAATGGAAACTATTTATGAACATTCAAAATGAAATGTATATATATGACTAATGGTAAAAGTTGTTTATTATTAGCAATACAAGTAGGCCTACTTTTATGCCATGTATATTATGCTATGTAAGTTTAAATATAGTGGACGTAGATGAGTAAGAGCTATAGCTGCCAAACAAATACCCAAAAAGGCATCGTGAATATCCAATATTAATAAGTATGTCAGATGCAATACAGTTTTAACACTATTTATTTTTAAATTTTACTTTCAATCAGGTCTATACTTAATCACAATTATACTTAGTACTTTTTAGTTTCGTATGCCTCTAAAAATAACACCTGGTTTCGGTGTCTGCCTGTGTGTGTGTGTGTGTGTGCGTGCGTGCGTGTGTGTGTGTGTGTGTGTGCGCGCGCATTTATGTCTGTGATTGTCTAGATCAAAGAAGGTATTATACATGCACATCCGGGATCCCTCACTATTATATCTGTTAACGTCACGTGATGGTTCTGGGAACGGGCATCTAAATGATTCCTCGCTCTCTATCAATTATGGCGGAAACACCCGAACAGGATCATGTTAGCATTGGCATAATCTCCCTAATCCCACTTCAACCAGTTCACACTGTAGACTGTTACATCTGGAATTGAAAAGCCTCCGAAAATAAAATATTAAATTAAGACACACAAACGCCATTGTTCGTCAAGTGCTATCGCGTCTCGGCGTAATTAGCACAACCTATCATATTCGGATAAATATATTACATCTCACGTCGGGCTCACAATGCAGGGGGATCGTGAAGACTATACGAGCCTGCTGGCAGGGTGTTACAACATTCGCACCACCCTCCACTGAACACCCATACACCTCATTATGTAGGAATACATACACAGGCATAGACTGGGGGGTGTCCTTTATACGCGACCGCTGCGGCGATGAAATACGAGCCCCTCCTCATCACCAGGGCACATAGAGAGGACCCCAGGGGTCAGGACAGTAGTTGTGGCGTCTCCACAGCTCCGGGGGGTATGTGTAGGTAGAACCAGGGGTGTCGGGTGAGCCGGAGGTATCAAAAGTAAAGCCAGATATGTGTTCAGGAGTGCACGACAATTGCGCTTGGTACTTCTAATTGCGCGTGTAGACTGACACTCGTTCAAGTGTCGCTAACCTGTTGCTCGTGTCTTGAACACTAGAGGTATCCACTATCTGAAGAAGGAGTAAGATTTCTGTGGATTAAGTCGTTGGTTTGGATATCGAGTATGAGTCGCCGCGGTCATTTGGTTCGATGGGTCATTATTCACACTATATATCTATATAACACTCATTCCTGACAGGTTAATGGGTAAGCTATGATTGAAATGTCAAACAATCTCCATAGCTCGTTTTCCAGCGCTACTTTAGTATTCACTGTCATCTTATCCTACCGGGTACCCATTCTCTGATGGGTGAGAATAAATATTTCTAACTAAATTCCCTGTCTAAGGTGTCGAGTCGGAATACTATTGAATCTTGCTGAATGAATTAAATCAAGAATGAAATCAGTATAATACATGTTCCCATTTGGTCACCGTACAAATGAGTAAAGGACATATTTTTCACTTCCGCCAGCGCGTGCGTACAAGATCTAGCTTAGCTTCCGTGTCTTGCCAGAGTAACATTTATAGTGAACCGTTCTATAGTTTCTGCACGCAGATCTTTAAAATCGAGTTGCATAATTCTATACATGCATTTTATGGCCATCTTAAGACACAGTCTTTCAGTGCTAACTACTTGTCTACATGATAGCCTACTATAATGTTCGACATGGAAGTCAATTGCAAGGGTATAAGGGGTCAAGAGATTTACAACATGATCAAGATAACTCCTTGCATTCTAGAATACTCAGCGTTATAGTTGACGAGTGGAGTAATACATTTCTTTCACAGTTTGATACATCTACCTTTCTAACTATTTAATCAGATGAAAATTAATACGTATACCCACGAAAACAATATATATTAAATTATTTCCAATCACACACGAAGCTAACACTATTCACGAATAATTGAAACCATCTTAACCCAATTTCCGCAGTGAAAGACAACAGTATTGTGTTGTATTAGGTACGAGTACACACCAGGAATGTACGATATCCAATTCAGCCGGGATTTCATTGCTTCTCCGCGTTGTCTGTGTTCTTACCGGTGAATATTAGTGTCATAAATTGTGGTGTAAATTGATATATGAACGCCGTCTTTCTGGGTTATGACAATGAATATCGTTTATGCATGTACAAGCACATTAACGTCGTATATATCTAGCCCGGCGCGTCCAAGAGAGGCCATATTTGAATAAAAGAATAGTTTGTCGTAAATAGATTTCGTCCTTGCGTCCGATCGTATAAAGTCAAGGAGGTCAATAATGACAATATAGCCACAATTAATTCCAGCCGTTTCTTACGCTACATTAGATCTGGCTTATTTTCTTTTTCATGTAACGTTTAGTTTGCATGTAACCACTGAATAAGAATCTACCTTCGTATCGTACTGCGACAAGGAAAAAAACACAGTTAGCGAAGCGACATTCTCTAAATATCTATAGACGGAATATCGTCATAGCTAGCGATAGACTAGAACTGGCATTATTTGACATAATTGGTATCGGCGGGGCGGGTGCTGTCAGTGACAATGTCAATGTATAGGCCAGGTGGTTCTGGTCAATATAGTAACTGACCATAGTAACACGTAGGCGGAAGGGTTGGTGGACAGTGGGCAGAAGTAACATGAGAACCACGTGACGGTCGGAAGGTAGGATGACAGTGGATTAAGATTAAGCTTAACTGTCCGATTAACATCCCACGGGTTGTGCTGATACAGCTGATATGGGCCTACATGTAGCCTACTCATGTTCTGTAAGCCACCCACGGTGGTACAACGGTGGTACGGCATAATATAGTCCAGCCTCTCTCTCCCTGCTGCATTAGACACATGCACAGTTCTGTAGGGCATTTCCGGTTGCCTCCAGCACGGAGAGGGTTAATATGTATCGCGGCATTGTACAGGTAGATATGATGGGTTAAATAGTGATAAATAGCAGTAGTAAGAAATAGTATATTTAAAGTATATAGTAGGAAATCCGTATTGGGTAAAAGTTGACAGGTAAGCAGAGAAACCGTGTTAACGGAGACCGTTATAACGGGGTCTGACTGTATATCTTCTATCCATAACCATGAAAATATAATCTTTTTATCATACGAGTCACATTATTATGTACGTTCAATTATAAGGATAGGCGTATAAATCTTCCTATTATATTTAAACAATCCGCTGAAACGCGTCACTATATCTCATAAACAGTATAATAACTCTTACTGATACATCTCCTGAGTAGAACTAAACGTAGTTCTAAGTACAATGTTTGTAACACGTATTGTATATATACATACCATATAATAGTATCAAGTTAAGAATCGCATATTAATTTAACACATACTATTATTTAATAAAGATCTAATTATCGTGTGTGAATATCATGTCTGAAGGCTTATATATTTGAAGGCTATTTGGCTTGCCGGAGTTGCGCCACCAGCGGAGTGATGTCGCAATGTCTAGCACATATCAATACGGGAAAACCCTGTCTACATTTATATTGCGTCAGTGGTGGAAATACTCGGAACATTACCGATGAGTCAGCACGTTCTGATACACGTGCCCGGTCAATGCATGTGAGTAGACTGTATGTAATTATCTGACCGAAAGAGTAATTCGCTTGACCAACACAAGCATATGTATCTCAGCTGAAGATCTCTGTAGCTATAAGATGCCCCGTTTACTTTTTGCTATGTATCAACCAACAACAACAAAAAGAAGAAAGAAAAAAGGTATCATACACCATTTGATATTTCATTATTATAATATTACAGGACAAACTAATTTGTATAGTAGCACAATGACTGCTTCATTCCGTCAGTAATTTACATATACATTTCAAAGGAACACATAATGATAATGGACATTGCAAAGTTATATATGGCATGGATTACGGAATAGAACTTGTTTCCAATGTTTTCAAAGGAAAATATATTTACATAATATGCAGGCAATGCAATGTAAACGAATAGTGTAACACACACGGCGAGATGTCATCCGATGTCTAAATATTCTATTCTTACAAGCTACACTATCAGCATATTACAGATATCGATTACATTGTAGATAAATTATTTCCTATGGCGTTAAACCCTGGACTTAGTAAAATATACTTCAGTGATGGCAACAGTGTTTATCGCGGAACAATACTTGTCTGAATCTGTGATATAGGCCTACACATGAATGCAATCTGATCCGAACAGCCAGCTGAGGATTACAGTGAATTTCTGGAGGGTATCAGATTTTTACACTTCTACATTTTTATCGCGTTACCTGTTTCCGAAGCGGCCACGTAGCGGACACAGCAGGGAATATCATAGACGATCACCGAACTACTTTCTGCATACCAAAGAAACCAGGGCATATAGCTAAAACCCAGGTTAAGACGTAGCGTATGCGAGTAGCGACAGCGTCTGCATCTGGAACTCAAGGATGACAGACCGGTGTACGATTGAACCAATATAGTGTAGACATCTCAGCAGGGGTAGAAATAACGCTTGCCAAAGGCACTTAAAACTATTATCGGGCATGCTAACTTCATTCCTGGCGTGCCCGTTTGGCTTTTGCTTTCCAACAGTCCTTTCTGGGGTTTTCAAACTGCTAAATATAAACTTAAATCAAAGGTTATATCAAAGTCTGACACTCGCACACATAATACATTGAGGTATACATATAGCGAGTGAAAGTCGGTCATAGGATATCATGTAAAACTAGGAATTCCGATGATAAGTAAACAGAAGTCCATGCCTGGGAGTTGCTGAAAACTCCAGAGAAAATCTAAATACGACGTTACAGAGAATCGTATCCTTAAATTTCTGTTTGATTCA
>JAUTBX010123684.1:0-10686 GCA_032361465.1 Lepetodrilus tevnianus | reverse complement strand
TGTTCTGTTTACACCATATTGGAAAATGGCTAGATATCTATAAATGTGATTGCTGGGACGGATTCCATCAACAGCTCGAACGAACAGTATAAAACACCACAGTACTCAAAGTAATTATAATCAGATCTCAGCTTTCGCTGCTCATATTATGTACGACCATTTAAGTATCCATGGCGTATCGTAAGTTCTTGATCTGGTTTTACTATCTGCGGTGTTTGCTTTAAGGTATGCGCTGTACATAGAGGGATGACTGCACACAGAGATTCTAAACATACAACGTTGTGTAACTTCTAAGAACGAGTCGGTGTGATACAACGTATCCTATAATCTTGATCAATTTCACTAAAAGGTGTACATTGATTTATTGAAAATGCTGCTACTATTTAAATTGTTTGGCAATGCCAATATGAAGTATTGCTTCTATGGTAACAGCACAGGTGTGGGCCATATTCCACGGCAGTTGAGTTGAGGAGCATGTCAAGCACTAGTTGAACTATTGTCTTAGGCGATTGTTTGCTTTAATGCAATGATTGTGCAGCATAAAAGAATGCAATTAACAATGTCATTCAACAATGCAATTACAGTATTCCCACAGTTATAGACAATAGACACTACTTTAATATCCACGAAGGACATTTTTCGTATAACAAGGCAGAAACAAATCGTTACAGAATTATATAATGTATAAAAAGAAACCAAAATGGTTAGCTACAATGGCATTATTTGTGAGTACTAGTAATATATCGGGATAAACAGTCTATGAGCACGTTAAATAAGATAAGTGTGTTTCTTCCTAACAATCGAAACATTGTTGTTGTTTTGTCGTAATTTGTGAATGGTACTTTCATTAAATGATGCATTAAGGAACAGGAATACATTCCCCTAATAGGTCATACATCACGATTTGAAGGACGTCTGTACTGTCAAATTCCCGTTTACACAATTATTCAGTTTCAGACCACCATCATTAAGCCGCGCAAGAGGCAATATTGCATTAAGTATTCCCGCCACTTTGGCAATACATTTATGGAGTAATATTTGCTAATGGTACAGATATATGGTACACCTCTGGGAATAACTCACGGCTTGCGGTGAATCGATGCAAAGCTGTTACTCCATGATATATGGTTCTAATGGCACGAGCAGCCTACACATTAAACAGTGTTTAGCAGGTAAGTTGGCGGCAATGAATCAAGTATGACGTTGAATTAACAAATATATGGCATTAGCTTACCAAAGGAGCATGTTCACGTTCGCGACCTAATTAGTAGTTCGCGTGTTACCAACTTTCCTCCAAGACGTAGATTGCTAGAGGGTATTGAGATGTGGTTGCAATTTGTTTAATGTATATTTGATGATCAATGTCGAAAGGAGGGATGCGTTCCTCGCTTTCGCTCATTCGCTGTGTTTCCGGATTTCGCAGGAATACGGACAAAGGAAAAGGAACAAGATTATTGTAGTATGTTTTTCCCCTATGCAGCTTTATCATTAACACGTTAAACAAATACTACAGCATGACATGCTTATGAATAGTATCTAATAATGCTGACACTCATAACATGCCTCGTTTACGATGAGCTCGGACCATTATTCATAGATAATTATTAAAAACCAATCTGATTCTAACTGCCAAAACACACATTGAAATTATTTGAAATTTCTTCAGGAGTTCTTCCCTTACCCTACGTCGATTCCAGTTTAATTTAATAATGATTAACATCTGGTTTGTATACTTAACCAAATTAATTAAGGGCGAGTAAGCCATTTTGAACATATACATTTACCATTACATGCATATTACATGAACAAAAAGGTTCCGGGTATTTTTCAAGAACTTGCAGATGATCTGTGCATTGGAAGACGAATGGCATCAGATTCCTCAAGCATAGCGCCGACAACAGGTAGAAAGCTTCCCAACTAAATATCCACCGGTCATTAATTTTGTTGAGTATGTAGGTTCCTAACGAAAACATGTTTTACTGGAGCAACAGTCACCTATGACATTATTATACAATATTAACTATCCAATCCTTTCCTAAAGTATATAATTACTTTAATAAGTATGCTTAATGGAGTTTTCAATAATGTATGTAATGCATACAAACATACACCATAGGATTAGCTAATTATTTATAATTAATATATCTACAAAGCAGTTGGCAGTTACAGTCGATGAGCTTCCTGCTAAAATAATTGCTCTAGCATATCTATAATGTAAATCAGTGTCAATGTTTGGATAATGAGGTTCCACAAACCTTGCTACGTAACTCACCCATTTAGAATGAAACGTAGTAGTTCCCTTGACGTATCCACGATTGATGATTTCATGGACACAGAGTATATTTGAATAAATTGGCCATGGCGACAACACTCATCGGTTATGAACTCGTAGTCGGTGTCTATTTAACACCTTCCACCTCCACAGGGTGTCCTTGGAGTGTTGTTAAGGGTTCCGATGCACACCTCGGGAACTGTAGAACTCTGAAGTACGTCCCCAGAAGGGTTATTCCAATGTAAAGTGGAGGCCTTCAAGAATACAACGATGTAGAGCACTAATGTACTGAGCGTCAACTAAGTGATATGGTTTTCGGTAGTTTCCAGTAGCGACAACCTACGGATGTCCTTCGTCAAGAATCCTTCGTTGTACTTTGTCATGTAGACGACTTTCTGACATTTAAAAGGAAAAGATAACCACATAAATATATAAAACAATATCAGTATTTTGTTCTTTGGAGATTAACTATTTTGCAGATAAATCCAATCGACTTCATTACCACTAATAGATGACACAAGTTCGTATTCCATTTCGCCTAGGTTCTTTTCCAACAATGGTAAACGCCCATTCGAAATAACTGGGCCGGTGAACTTAGAGCACTTTCTGGTACTTTTTTTTATATCGTCGTCGAATAGTATTCCACAACTTTAAGAACTTTTAACATTTTTCTTTTTCTTTCTTCTCTTCCCAAAATATGTTTCCAGACCGTCTGATGTGGAGGAATTAGCGTCTTAATAATCGTGGGAACCGCACAGACTCCCGAGGTAATGACTGTCCTGATCCGACCCAGACGAAGACGCGTGTATTGTATGGTACCTGCATGTAATAGCGTCAGTGAAGGCAGTGCGCTCTGCCGCTCGATCACTGTAGCAAAGATCCCCGCTCTCCGAGCTGCGTTATAGCGCCGTGTATCTACCGCCGCCTCTGTGACAACACTGATACCGGAGTCCGTTCTGTAACACTTGCGGAGACAGCGACCAACATATAGCAGAGGTGGGATCTGTATATCACGTCCCAATAGACGGTGTTCACGCTCAGTTGGCCGAAGCAACACGTCCGCTTCTCCGCTTGGTAGATATGGGAAGCATTTATTCTGACCTGAATATTTGCTCGAAATACTGTATATGATTTATATATTATTAATAGTGTATATTTTTAGTATGTATATGGATTCTGCTGGCTTGCACGGAGCCACCAGGTGATATTGATGATGCTACGGGATACGTGTCGACAGATGGATTCCGTCAAATGTAGGGTATACCTATGTATCGAGAGCGGAATATTAAACTTGACTGACTTTCGCAAAGACGGCCCCAGGTTGCTATCATCAACTATCGGGTACAGACCAAACACATGTTGCTCAAAGTACCAACACAGAGACGGCCACTGTGTGGGCAATGCATTAAGTCTATACTAAAGCAGCAGAACCAAACATAAAAGATCGACACTATAAAGTGGAGTATTTGTTGCAGTATACTGAGAGGTTGTATTCAGCATAGGGCTTAAGTCAGTCTTGAAGACCAAATATATAGCAAAAACTGACAAACCATTTTATGAATACCGGGGGTAGGGATATGAAGCAACGTCTCTGCTTCCTCGGAACCACCATCGAGTACTTGTACGCATGCCAGTAGTCACGAGAATATTCTAATACTGATTTTCAAAACTCATTCATTCCCGAGAGATAATGGAGAGATTTCCAACGCCAAATCAGAGCAAACCGTATTTTAAATATTAACCAACGACACCCGTGTCGTTAGGTATTTCCGTACTTCTTCTGCAAGATTTACACTATGTCAAGAAAGCAGTGCTGCGTAAACGAAACCTTCTCAATATTCTAACCCGTCCTAGAAACTGTAATTTGATGACTTTCATATGCTAGTTTGAAGGTCATGTTCGTGAATATATTCGTGGGTAGAAGTCAGATTACACACCAACCATCGTTCAATGGATGAATGATAATTCATGGTAAATCCTCTTCCTTGCAATATGAAGACAAACATATGAAGCCTGTCACATTTAGAAATGGCATTGCAACTCCAAATGCAAATCGTGATGTTCCTAGGCAATCAGATATTCTGTTTCTGGATAATGCATTTCTCCAGAAATTAATCTAATAAAGCACGTCTGAAATGACATCGCAGAATTACACAGCATCAACGAACACACAAGGCACGATTTATCTTGTATCGTACATATTCTGATCCACAGAACAATCGTAGCGCTACGAGAGTCCTTATATTAGTAACTCCATGCTAACGTACAAGGTATCGTTTCTGGAAGGTTTCATATTCACTATGAGACCATAGCGCTCTCGTCAGCACCCAATCCCCATGTATTAGTGAATAAATAGATACATCAGCAACTAATTCATACTAGATAGAAATAACCAGACTTTTAATTAAAAACACGAGTTTTACGTTAACACACTTCGCATTATTTCAACAGTTGGAGGCATGTGCGTGTTTCTTTTTGATTGGAGAAACTTGAAATTGGATTTCGCGTTAAAAACTACAAAGATACGTCGTAATCCAGATGAACTGTGAACAAAAAAACACGTCGAAATTGATTTAGGAAATTCCACCGTGTTCGTCACCGTCCACTCCGCGTGGTGAGCATACCAATGAAGAAGTTGTCAGCTGCCGGGGATGACGATGCCAGCAGTCGGGGTGTGACACCTAGTTTCCGATAACGCTCTGATAATGCTCTGATAACATGCACGTAGCGATGACCCGATGTGATAATGTTGATCGGAGTTCGTAGCGTAATGTGTTTACAGTAAGCAACACTTGATGTTAAATGCTTCAGGGATCGAGAGTATTGGCTATCAAGGAATCACGATACGTCACCTCCTTGAACTGAGTGACGTAACTGATAACGAATATTAAAACACACCAAGTACAAACTTTATATCTTTTCAATTCATTTCCCGAATACACAAGTGATAACGAAAGTAATTATGTTATTTGGTGAGGGCACTTTACATATTGAGAGAAAATGGAATCAATAATGTGGTTGGATATATGGAGTATATAGGGAGCCGTGTGATTCCTTCCCCGAAATACCACAATGATACACCGGTTCAAAGTTCAATGCCTCTGTTCACACAGCAGAAAATAGAAACTGGAAGGTGGACATGCATATAGCCCACCATCAGATTGGGGTTACATAACCCGCAGGAAGTTGAGCTGGTCTAATAATTGCACCAAGCTACTGACAGCATTGATTCATTGAATTGCCGAGATGATATATCGAAATTATGTCAATGACCATGATGTAATTACGTAGCTACTACTAGTTTCAGAACTAAGGTTATTTTACAGAGATAATTAATAGACATGGTTTATTTTTAACGGATTCCAAATGTAGAAACACAAACGGCACGTACACATTGTAATACTAATACGCATTTAAATCCATTACGCCCCAAATAATTTGTTTTCTAAATGAATATTCTGCAGAAATTACGTTCATCCGATCAGTGTCAGTGGACCGGAATGTGAACTAATGTCGTAACGCCGCGAGATCCCGAAGACGTTACGTGACTTCATCTAAAGTCCGACGTAACAATGTCCAATCCAGATTAAGAAACGTCTGATCTCATCACCGCTCAGTTGGAAGACGCGGATGTTTCTTGCCGTTAATCAACCGAATATTGGACACTGGTGGAATGGCATAACACTGGCATAAACACACCACGTGACACCAGTCTACTAATTGCCAGTATCTCCACCGACTGTAAGCCTATCTCCATGACAGGCACGGGCATGATGGTACGGCTGGAGCTGGACATTAAGGTACTGATCCTGGCGACACCACGTCTTGGGTGACTCTTAAGAAGGTCGTCCAGTACGGCTCGCGGACGAGTAACTCTTCACCCTAGCACAGACTGGGTTACATCCGGTTTTCGCAGACATATCACCAGCTTTCGTATTGGTGGTACTGCATCATCAATATATTGCGCAAGGCGTTAACCAATGTAATTACATCTAAGCTTGCCGTACACGAGGAGTGGGAACCGACGGAGATTTAATTCTTTAATTAAAGTGGGCGTTATGAATAGTACAGCGAACTGAAATTTCCAGAATGTGAAGACGCCTAAGCATGGAGTTAGTGAATTACTATTTAAAATACATACGATACGGTACTAATGGATTAGTTTTAAAAGTCACAAGCTTGAGGAAGTGGGTTAAAACACGCAAGTTAATTTGTGTGGCCCGGATGATTTTGTAAAACGTGACAGCGAGTTGGCTTAGTGTATTATTCCTCCCAGCGGGTTTGGACAAAAATAGTAAAGTTAAGCTTACAGTTGCAAATTTATACGACGATGGAATACATACATATGCATGTATGGCCAAAATTATCAACTTACTTGACAACCAGACATGGTCAAAGTATCACAGAATTCCCGCGGAATATAAAGCTAGACCAAGTTTTTACACACAAAGAAGATAATGCACCTTTACAGGTCGTTGTAAATCTCGAAAATATACCCCCCAAAAATGAAACAATATTCATTATTAATTAAAGCGTACACCACTATTGTTTTTCTTGATACATAACAGAACGGAATCGAATAGAACCTTTATTCACTCAGGCCGAGAATCTCGGCATATGAGACATATAGAGCGTATTCGATTCAAACACTCGATCAACCCTCGAGTGATGAAATTAGCCAATGACCAAACACTCATGATGATACGAGTACCCTCATTGGCTAATTTTATCATGTGACCGTCACTCTAGGGTAGGTCGTGTGTTGAATCGAATACGCTCTTATAGGCCCTATATATACATTACATAAAATGAAGATGGTAAACGCAGACAGAGATTTGTGAGTAATGGCATTACGCAGTTCATGACAATATGTGTTCAATATAAATGTAGTTAGAAACAGTAAATAGCGATACCTTCCTTAAGTATCTAATTGGTATATTTTCTCACTGCCTCATTTTTGTTGTTGCAAAATAACCAGTCTGACCGTTATTAACTATCACGAACAAGAGTGTTGATATATACGTTATCGACTACAATTGGATCGATCAAGTTATAGTACCTTACATTAGACACTTATTCATGTCAACGAAGGACTACTAGTGATCATTGGCTATTTATTGAGCACGTGACCTCACCTACTACCAACTCACAACTGTCTACAAAAGAATGATTCGCAACGTCGTAAATTCACGAAACCAAGACAATGATGATGCAATTGTTCGTATGCATTAACCGAGAACTATAACAAAAAAGTATAGATCCTACACTGCCGAGTGCAATTAATAAGGAATAGGCGATCTGGTATTAGTCAACAGCTACGCGTACATTTATGGATGAGATACTGGTATACAAAGGAACCAGCATTTTCAAAGATTGATGTATCCAATCAATGCATGCTTATTACTAATAGAACCTGTGCACACGACCGTAGATATAATTGCTACATTTATATAATCAGTATTATATATTTATGCAAATATTTACGAGGAGAACATGATTGACGTACTCAATTAGAAAGTTCATGGTCAGCTTAAGAAATATTCCTATAGTAATCAATGTTCCCATTTTAATGTACGATTCTACCTGGGAAGGTTTCAATACGTAATTTGCGCGTATGTATACAATGTTTAGACTGATTAATAATTTCCTAGATATGGAATTAACCGTATTATGTGTTAGGAAACACATACTGACTAAATCAATCAATGTAGCATTAAACCGTGATAAATTATATACAGTTTATTAATGAAGAGTCATGTTTTGTAATTACTTTTCATTGGACAAGACAAAAATACATTTTTGGAACTATTTTTTAAATGTCATTTCAGTATAATTAATAAATAGCCATTCGTCCGTTCGTTCGTCTGTCGATTGTTCCTTCTTTAATACGTGGGTACTAAATGAACTGTCACATTCCCGGATTCCGACAAGCACATCAGCAGACAAGGAAGAATACGCGTTTTCATTTAACCTAATTTCATCAAGATACCCCTACCAAACAGTCATCTGTCATAGGTAATACAAGACAGACATGACTATTGAAATTGTTTATTTTCTAGAGCGACCTCATCTCAACTACATATGCTACACAACATTGACTGTTCCTTCAGAAGCAAGCTTGACAAGATAATTCCTGTGCGACATCTACTTCGCTGATTTCCTGAGATGCCGCGAATATCTTTCCAACCATATCTCTACTACTTGTAGATGATACAAAACATTACCAAGCAGTCATCTGTCGCTGGTAATTACATGACGGACATGACTATTGAAATTGTCTACTTTCTGTACTTTCTGGAGCAACAACACTTCGACACCATCGACTACGGAGGATGCAAATAAACACGGGCCTTTCTTCAGACGCAAGTTGGACTAGATGTGCGTCATCCAATTCGAAGACTTCCCGAGCAGCCGCGAACAGTAATTTACTTTAAAGTGCATCTCTGGTGCCGCTTGGTATCTCTCTGACCGTGTATATTTATTTGAAGGTCACTTAGATACCAGAACAAGTGACAGAACAGAGCAAAACAGAACCTTTATTCAAACAACAGTAATACAGTCAGAGCAAACCACGATGGACAAAGACTCTTTGCTTTTGCTTCTACATGTATATACAACGATATGGGGATGATTTTTCACAGTACTTTCTAAGAGTCCTTTTCTGCACTAAACACATTCATAGATTCACATCTAAATTGAAAAGAAGTTAGTGAGTAATGTTTGCTTATATTTACATTAACTGTGATATCTGAAAAGCTGTATCAAATGTAAGAACATGTTTAATTGTGGACCGTGTACCACCGTGAGCGCTTAAATGCAACACAGTTGATTGTACATTGTATATGCTTCTCCTGGTGGCATAGACATATATTTATGTTCACACAGAACCGCTCTGTAGACAAGTTTCCTAACCTCAGGGCCTTATATAGCTATAAAAACTCAGATAGCTCATGCAGCTATTAACACGCACAACATAGCATACATGGTATTACAACTATGATTAAAATAATGAATTTTGAGTACGCAACATCACTCCACTGTGACACCTACAGTTGAACATGAAGAGCTCAGCCTACTATCGTACTGTCATACAACTCGCCGACATGGCTGGAAAACGTGACTATATCTGTCAATTTGCATTTATAATTTTTAGACTCAAACCATTCAAACCACTCTTATTCGCACTAATGTCAAGGTATCGCTCTCTAGAAGTTGTTTGTATTTATAGATATATCAGACAGTTGCGATGTGGCTTCCTTGATATCACTAGTTATTGGTCTGTCTGTCTGTCTGTCTGTCTGTTCAACAAAACGATCTTAACGCTGTGAGAGTCGTAACGGAACTCCTGTACGTTAACATGGAACGACTTTCGACCCTCGTTGTGCTATGATAGTTCTGTAGAACATGGACCAGAAAAAAAAGGGTTGACATGCGCAATGAATACGGTGCGTACTGTCTGAAGCAATGAACGTAGTAATTTTAGGAACTATCCACCATCATAAAGACTATCATAAAGACCATCAGAAAGACGATCATATAATTTGGTATATAAACAACAAGACATGTATAGTAAACGATTTACATAATTCTATAAATAACCTGTAGATTAAAGAATCAAAGCAACGAATTAGCGTAGACAAATACAAGAATGACAGCTAATCGGTAGACACCACGAAATGTATATGGTCATCTGAAGGTCTCTAATATAATGCATTCTATATGCATACTGCCGGTACGTGAACACTTAAACACATCTTCCATAGGAACATAAAGGTTTCTTTTATGGTAGTTTCGGATGCTATTAAGTAAATGTACAGCGGACCAATGGCACTCGAGACCATCTTATCGGGCGGAACAGTAGGAAATCAATTTATGAATTTCATACTTGCACGGCTCCGGATCTTGAACGACGATTTCGAAAGGCCATATACCGCTGACAGCTACACCAAGGTATTGTGTGTCTTCAGTGTAAGCATTACTGAGTCAACGAGTACGTCGCATAGCATTGGTACAATACAATAAGTTTGTTCATCTCACTCGTGTGTTCTGTACAGACATTACGGCAGCACACTAGTAGTACAGAAGTGACACAGATTAGATCTTAAACACGAATTGAAAACTAATTAAATATATGTATATAAAATAATGTATGCAATGTCAATAGAATATATATAATAAAATGTGGGAAACCCCCCAGCGAATAATAACCACTTCTAATAATGCATCGATAACAATAACAACAGCAGCAGTAGCAGCATCAGCAACAGCAGCAGCAACAACAACAACAACAACAACAATAATATCGGTAATAATAATAACAGTAACTACTACTACTACTATTAGTATTACTACTACTACTACTACTACTACTACTACTACTACTACTACTACTACTACTACTACTACTACTACTA
>JAUTBX010123662.1:0-10688 GCA_032361465.1 Lepetodrilus tevnianus | reverse complement strand
ATCAATCATTAATCGATCATCGGTTGGTTGCATGAAGTGATGATCGATCATGAAATTTTAACCAATTCCCAACACTAGGTCCCAATGAACACATATGCGAGCGAGATCTACTGTATTATCTTGGATTCAGACATTTCCTTCATTTCCTAGACAGGTCTTTCAAATTAGTCCACCTTTTGCTCACGTGGTAACTCGATCTGCTGTTGTTTATGATTGCGAAATATGATGCCTTTCCAGATTTAAAATTATTATTTTCTATCTTCAACATGATTGGTTATCGCATCGGCAACAAATCAAGACGGACTTCAACGTTATTTGCGAAAACCATATGCATAGCCAGCCAACAGCTGATAAAAAACTAGCGTCCTTCGAAGTATGTCCCTCGAACGACGATCGTCCCTTACCTGCTAGAAGACAACTTTACAAAATGTTCTCACGTTTTTGAACAATTGTTCAACTGACCTGTTCATTCCACACTTGATACGGTAACCGCTTCAGATATATATTTTGTCAATAAATAAATAAACAAAGTACATTAATGATACTACATCTATTTATTACTCTAAAACTAGACCAAATATTTACAACTTTTGCAAGCCCTGACCATATGCTCAAAGAGAATAATTAAATTGTCACATTAATATTCTTCAACTTGCAAACATAAATCTCCGTACCATAGTATAACATTGTAGCATACGTCCCTTTGCTAGTAACAAACAATCACCAGCATATGGCATCATGTACCATAGTGACAATATAAACATTCATAAGATTTCATTCAATAACTCTTTAATCAAAAATAATCATTAGTTGTTTTGTTTCCTTCTTTTTGTAAATAGAGTTCAAAGCAATTTTTATTATTCTTTCACTTCTATCACTGCTTGTCAGTTTAGGGCAGGAGTGAGCGAGTGATTATGGAGTTTAACGTCGCTGCAGGAATCTTTCACCCATTTGCGATGAAGTTTAGGGCTGGAGGAATCTGAAGTTCTAAAATTGCGCTACAACCTACACCCAATCCCTAGTACGAATATTCCTGCAGAAACATTTTTCAATTTTTCCACATTTAAAGTAAAGTTCTTTGTTCACAATTCAGCTGACAAGATGTTAATAATGAAAGAGTAACCAGCCAATGCACCGACAAAATTGCACCATGGAAATTAATTATCTGTTGTGAGCATTGAAGTGCATAAATGGACATCTTGAAGAAGACATTTCAAAACAAAACTGAATGTAAACATGCCAAACATAAGACCCAAATACACACTTGAGAACACACACTTTATGAAAGGTAAATTAAATCAAGACAAATACCGAAAAAATAGTAATGTAAACATTGATCATGGAAATTTCTATGAAAATCGTTGAACTAAAATTGGGTTAAATGGCTATTTTGACATTGCATTCAAATATGACTAATGAAACGCCACTCAAACTTATGAAGTGAGTGAATTATTGTTTTACATCGCAGCTGGCATCATTTACCCATACGTGACGATCAAACTTATGAAAATAATGGACACCATTCAAACGTGATTAATGACAACAACCGTAATACTTCTCTTGTCACAACAGGTGTAGACTATTACCATAGAAAAATAAATTACTCCTTCCATATTTTCAACATCTATCGCACTAAACTATGATAACTAAGTACCAGTTAGCAATATACAGGTGTAAACCTTACAAAATGAAGACGATAAAGATGATGTTTTGTAAAGTCTGTGTACAATGATACAATTATGTACAATCTTGGGGGAAAAGTACAAACGATTATTATTATTTTTCATGACATTAACACCATCCCGGTGTCAACATTGAGTCTTTTCTATATGTTTCAGTCTGAATTATCTCGTAACTTAATATAAGATACTGGCTTTCATATGACAATCGTGATGTTGAAAGGGCCACACGATTCAATGGAATGGATTGTGCAGCAACCTCGCTCCGGACTAGTTCTCATGCAGCAAATACTGATGTCCAACAGCTGTTATTAAGGCCAACTGCAGATGTTATTAAAGCCAACTGCAGCTGTTATTCAGACATGTCCTCCAAGACGCAGCTGTAGCAGGTTGGATGGTAGCCATGTTCCAAGTAAATGATGTTCACCACGTTCTCACTTCTGAAGTAATTCTGATCGCTGCTCTACCACCGATAAGTGTTTATAGGGCATCTCTGATTGCCTTCAACTTGAAGGAGGTTAAAAGGCACGCGATGGCATTCAGTATTTCTTCAGCGTCTTTCTGATCAAGGCCATTCTCTGGAAAAGAGAAGAAAGAGAGAGAAAATAAATACAATCTTACTGATAGTTCTAGATAAAATTGTTAAAAGCTGATTTTTTAGTTGCAGACACTCAGTTTTTTCAGTCGTAGCAACAGAGTTGTGAATTCAGTGGAAAACAATCCTGTGGCCCATGGGGTGCAGGGCAAAATTCCTTTGAGAGCAGTACAGTGTACTCGCACAGACAGGCGACTTCACTCCACTAAGCTGTACTGAGTGAAAGGAATGACTAGCACACATCTCGAATGAGCAAGATGGCGGCAAAAAGTTGCCTTAGATGTGGTGACGTCACTGTACTTTTTCTATGCTGTCTGCACCACCTCGCTAGCGAGTACAGCCCGCACACTGTCAGGGAATCGTGCGACATGTTCTTTTAACAAAAATGTCTGTTCGGCGTACTCTATACAGTGTACTGTGCTGAAAGGAACGCCCCATAGGTCCCAAGCCACGTCTAGGGAAAACAAATCAATGCATACATATATAAAATTGCTATGCCTGTGTTTGCAAGATTTCCGTGTGTATCATTGGTTCCTACCTGTTTATGAGCTTCTGTTACGGATGCCTTCTTGAACGGACGAATGTCATCGGATCCGTATCCAGGCACCCACATGTTCCAGCTTCTCTCTGTAGTGAGCAGTCAGAAAAAATAAGTTCCTTACAGTAATGTATTAATAGTTTGGAGAAAAGGCGTCCATGTTGTCAATCCTGATTCAATGCTTCAATTACAAAGTCTGATAATTTATATGTTAACATAATACATGGTTTTATCACATAACATAGGTGTTATTCAACCATGCAATAACTATATATAATAATGCACTAGTGCAATAACAATATTTTAATGTAGGTTCCTTGTCTATCTTGCGTTAACGCACACTTGCTGCTTCACAGGCATGTGACAGGGCACCAGTATATATGAGCGTGTCTCTGCACGAACTGCACGGACTTTCGTTCAGAGAGAAATTTGCCACAGTTACGGTGGATTCGTCCAGTGTTTCAAACTGCTGAAAGTCGATACAATAGTTTTTCTAGAGTTATGTGATAAATAGAATCTAACATTCGTGTTCATTTAATACTGAATTTATTAAACTTGTCGGTAAAACTGATATTGTGCTCGGCAAAGCCTCGCACAATATCAGCTTTACCAACTCGTTTAATAAATTCAGTATTAAATGACCACTCATGTTAGATCCTCTATGAACAGTCCAGAAAGATACAGACCTAGGTAAAGTTGGACGTCTTTAACTTCCAGCGAGTTAGATTTGCGATGTTTGGCAATCTGGCAGGACGAACTAACGACATTCTCAATGAAGTCGTCTGCTATTTGGAGAAGAACCTGTAAAATTTAGACGAATTGATCAGGTATATTATTATTTATTCATTCCTTATTGTCACAGTGTGAATATTTCATTCATATGTGACGAATAGTCAGACATAAGAAGGTTTTTAAATGTATGATTCAGTGAGTGAGTGATTATGGAGTTTAACGTCGCTGCGGGAGTCTATTTTCTCACATACCCGCTTATGCGGGATAGAGCTAGCCTCGTTTCTGGTCGAAATTTCCACCACCTCGGGTGTACTTTTTCTATCCCACATGACTGCCTATGATGGATTCTTATAATCATTCCCCCTTTTGCAACGAGCATGATAGTAGGTGTAATACGTGTAGCACAAAATAGCATAATTTAATTGAATAAACAATCTTGCAAACAATAACAGCTAACGGTTGAAAAATCTTGCAAATGCTTTCAAATAGTGGCAAGCAAACTTCACGACAAACTAATTTAAGAATTCAATACTGGCAAAACATTTCCCACAGAGCATTGACCCGTCAATTGTTGAATGCAACCTACATATTTTCCGTAAAATTACTCCTAGATGTATCAAACAAGAACACGCTGGATAGAAGAAGAACGGGACTCCAAGCCCCTAACCCGAGTTATCACCTCATAAAGTGTCTCACGTCAACAGCGAGAAAAACTAACTTTAAAACTTACCAGCCCGAATAGTGATACAAATAACAAATGTTATGAATTTCTACTAGTCCTTAGGATATCATTAGCATTGGGAGAAATGGCCCGGGCTAGAGTACAAGTGTTAATTTCGATCCCAGAGTCAAAAGTCTTGGCACTTCTTAAATCGGCATCTAACTTAAGTGATAAACTGCGTCATAAAGTTAGGAGCTTATAAATTTAGGATGCCATTGTGAAATGGAGGCCAGAGCTGAGATTACAAATAAAAAATTGTGTATGATTTCCTGCTCAAGCTAAAAAATTACATCATGATTTATTAACAAAGCCTGGAGTTTAGCATGAAATCGTACACCAAAATGTATTGGTAATCTTGGGGTCAGTACTCACATCCTCCACATCGTCATCCAGCTGTTCCAAAGGGTCGACCTCCTTGACCAGTTCCTGAAGGCGACGCTTGTCCAGTACGCGGCTCTCCCCGCCCGATGCACTGGCCGCCGGCTGAGGCTGAGGCTGCATCGGTGCCGGACGTATGTTGGCGGCAGTCTGAGGTATTCCCATCATCGGCGAGACGGTGGCAGCACCCATAGAGTTCTCCATGTGCTTGTTGACGTTCATCATCTGAAGTGGATTGCATTGGTATTGCTTTGGAGTGCTCAACTGTAAATGAGTGATTGTGGATTTAATGTTGCTGCGGGAATTTTTCCCCAGGATTCAAACTCAGAACCTTACATTTGAAGACATAAACACGTCAGTGCTATAATTCTGCTTCCCTGCTTCCCTGCTTCCCAATTTTTTTTAATGAAATTTCTTCTGATTAATTCTCATTTAGATATTCAGACATGATTGATTGAATCAGTGTTTTTTGTTGCAGCAGGAAGATTCCACCCATGCATTATTAACAGGCAATATCGTGAATGCAATATGCTGTACAAAACTAGGTGTTTTTGTTGTGTTTCCCCCAGATTACTTCACTTAGCTGCATCACTAAATGTCAGTTTAGGGCACGAGGAAACCTGCACAATCTGTAGCACTGAATGTTGCAGTAAACCTGCAAGCACCGGCTGGTACTGACAGACCAAGGCTGAACAACTGCTTTGCCACTCTACAGACAGCGCATCCTAGCAATATCACGTCAGAAAAGGTAACTTTCATGGCTCAGAAGTCCAACGCTCTAACCATGATTGCGCTACCACCCGCCCCTACAAAAATTGCCGACAGACGAATTAACAAAAATAATACATTCAAAATGGCAGCCTCACCTTCTGCTGCTCAATGCGAGCTCTCTGCAGGAAGTTTGAGAGTTTGACCAGCTCCTGCTGCTGTAGTGGCGTATGTGGGCCAGGACCGTACGACTGGTCAACAGAAAAACACCCTATTGCTATTAACTGCCATACCTGGGTCCTGCTCCACAGAGTAATCGTAGGGCTATGAGAGGCGTAACTCTCTGTACATAATAGCCAGTTACGATCGCTCTGTAGACTGGGAGCCCAATAAATACATAAACACACACGTCACTTACAACACATACACATCTACATATATCACAACACTAAGCAGAAACATGCACACACATGGAAAACTGGATTAGTTGTTAGGAGAATACTATTACACGACAGATTTAGAATGATATTGATGCGTCAATTGCTTTATAATTATAAAAATACTTAGGATACATATTGTTTGTATTACATGTAAATAAGCTTTCAGAATAGAAGTAAATGGTTTGTAGTAAGTAGAAGCACATTTTAATAATGTTAAATGCAAATAGACAAAGAAAATATTTTCGATAAGTTTTCTTCTTTTTTTCACTTCGGTTAATGAGCATGGTTAGGTGTATGAACCAGACTTTACTCAGCAATAAATATACTTGAAAGTATAATGTTCTGTTGGAAAGAGATTGTTGATATGACATGAATCACATATGATCTAGACGTTAAAATGACTTCATTTTTACTCACTGATATAAATACATAAATATTAGCAGAAATAGATTTTGATACACATAATATGAACTAGACTTAAAACTACTTTGCTTTACCATGTTTACACAGCAGTACAAATACCTAAAACTTGTCATCTCTTTCTCTATAACATCTATATCTATAGTAATACAACATACAGTAGATTCTAGACTATCCATAGTCTTGGAAGGTTTAAGTAAATCACTAGTAGATTCAAGTAATAAACTAACAACTGCACAAGAAATATACTTCTACGTGTGAAATTGCTAATTTAAAAAGTAAATATAATAATAATAAATAAAATAAATAACTGATAGACCTAATAGAATATAGACTTAATTCTACATGTTAAATTATTAATGGAAAAAAAAGAATATTACAAATTAAAATAAATAAATATGAAAGAAAATTCTTCTACTTCTGAAATTATTACTTTAAAAAACTAACAAATACAAATAAATAAAAATAAAAGAATATATTTCTACTGGTACACATATTAAAATATGAAAGAATACACTTTTACATTATTAAATTTAAAAAAAAATATATTTAAAAAAGCAAAAAAATAAATTTAAAAATTAAAATAAATAAAATAATAATAAAATAAAAACATTAATAAAATATAATCATGCATAATGACGATATATATACAACTGAGAACACACAGACACACAGTGAAAAGTTATTGGAGGCCAGCATCGCCCGTCACCACATACCGCGATCTGACCTTCCACGTGCCGGATGGTGTCGACAATGTTGGCGGGCGCTTTGTGCGGCATTGTGGCGGCGAGGGGGGTACTGGCCGCACTCACGGACATGCCACCACTACTGCCACTAGTTACACAATTCATGCTGGACGCGTTCATTGTCTTAACGACGTCCCGTTCTCATAGCATGCACATCGGCTACAAATGGAAAGCAATGGTAAATCATATCATAAATGTCATGCTCTTCCCGAACAGCTTTTACACCACTAGACATTCCAGGCATATGCGCCGTCACGCGTAAGCAGATTTTCTTTAACCCTCTCCATGCTGGAGGCAACCGGAGATGCCCTATGGACCAGTGTGTGTGTGTGTGTGTGCGCTTAATCCAGCAGGGAGAGGGTGAATCAAGCAATATGCTTGGTACAAATTCAGTTTGACGCTGTTGATATGCTTCGGTATTCCAAATTTGGAAGCCAATTTACATTTATACCAATGAAATGATAGTTACTATCTCACAGAAATTGAAGACATAGAATAATAATTTCAAATGTTCTCATCAGTGGGCATGAGCACAAAACATGAAATGTCTGCTATCTGGTACAGTGCGTAAACGGAAATGAGTTTGCGATATCGCTGTTGGGAAGAGCATGATTAACCCTCTCCTTGCTGACACTGCTTTTTAGGACATTGTCTGGTTGCCTTCAGCAGGGAGAGGGTTAAAGGTAGGTATGTATATTATTATTATTATTATATATGCATACAATACGAGTACAGAGAGTGAGTGAGTGAATATGGAGTTTAACGTCGCTGCGGGAATCTTTCACCCATTTGCGACGAACGAGTACCGAGAGCTGCTGCATCAGGAAAGACATAGGATCTATGGTGTTACGTGTTGCGGAGATGCTCTAATGTAAATCATGGATTAGAGTCAGCGGGTTATTGTTTTATGTTGCAGCGGGAAATCGATAGATTTGGAAGTAGCATTGCCTGCAGTGTTGTTATTTAATGAGTTAATGTTAGTCTAGGCTATAGACATCGCTAGAGATGATATAATGTATAATGGTGATCCTAATATTGAACATGTATCAAATATGTCAATACTTAGAAGCTGAAATTTATAAGACAATTTAAATGGTATAATTTATAAGATCTATACAAAATGAACAATGTTCAATATATCGATGAAAATCGAGGGTTCATTGACCTAACATTGTAAATGTTTTTTTGTTTTTTTTAATTCTTTGAATATGGATTTAGACACTTTCAAGATTCTTTCACAGATTTTCAGTTTACAGCAGGAAGAAACCCACAACATTTATAGTGGCAATATTTGACAACAGCACAGGCACTTGAATATTCACGAAATAAATATCACTATCAAACACACCCCCTCTGACAACACTGTAAATACTGAAAGGTATCCCAGTCGCCATTTTGCTTTTCTCAAAGCATTTTCTAAATCGCAGTTCTACTCGATTTATTACACAAAAGAGAGCTGCCGTTTCTCGTCTCGCATCAATCAAGTATACCTTCTATTTAATTGTTTGTGTCATCTTTCGGGCGGGTAATGCCCGCTTATCACCGGTATCCAGTTCCAAAGATAAAAATTGCCATCATAAAATCGTCCCCGCAGATACATGGACCGGAAATTACAAGAAACAGCACAAAATCTCCCACAACAAATAAAGTGATTGGTCAGAATAAAATGTAATTAACGTGACAATAACTTATAATTTATATATCATACATGTGAAGTTGCATAAACATGATCTCCAGTGGACCTACCAAGAAATAATTGATTGGCTAGATATTTCTTGCGGTTTTTGGCTGTTGCTGTCTGCTACAGCATGTTTATATTTATTTTCGACCAATGAAATTCGACTTTCGACTTTCCAATTTGCTGCGGGAGATTACCCGGTCAAGGTATCTGCACGTGAGCTGGTGAGGTTTTACGATGACATATATTTTGATCTTTGGAACTGGATACCGGTGATAAGCGGGCATTACCTGCCCAAAAGATGACACAAACAATGAAATAGAAGGTATACTTAATTGATGCGAGACGAGAAACGGCAGCTCTCTTGCGTAATAATCGAGTAGAACTGCGATTTAGAAAATGCTTTGAGAAAAGCAAAATGGCGACTGGGATACCTTTCAGTATTTACAGTGTTGTCAGAGGGGGTGTGTTTGATAGTGATTTGTATTTCGTGAATATTCAAGTGCCTGTGGACGACAGCTATTGTATTTATAGTGTAAACATTCTTAATTTTAGATTCTGGCTAAGCATTACAGAATAACACAACTTTAAGTTTTAGCTTTAGTTGCTGTTGTATTTTTGTTTTTATGCATCTCACATTAGCCAGAACCTTGGACACTAATAATTTGACCATCGACAACTCTGTTCATGCGAGCGATTACAGAGTAACTTAATGTAGGTTTGAGAATATTTCATCTACGGTATTTGCGATGAGCCTGCACACTAAGCAGTGCAGTCAACCGATGACAAATACATGATGCCTCAGAAATGTCTTGACCATTTGAACACTCTCCTGCATTTAAATTGCTAAATATTATGGAAGTACACAGGCACTTGAATACTCAAGAAATAAAAATCACTATCAAACACACACCCTCTGACAACACTGTTACAGTGTTGTCAGAGGGTGTGTGTTTGATAGTGATTTTTATTGGCTTGTGGGAAGTAATGAGACTATAAATAGTATAATATTTACAAAACCGAAGTTACAAAATTTGCAAGGATATGCACACATTTGGACGGCTTAAATTCAACATTTCAGTTTAGCTGCATTCTCAAACTATTTATGAAACATTCCACGAAGTTCGAATATACATACAAACAACACCGACAACGTAATTACTGTCTATATTACATGTCATTGATGAATTTATTGCAGCATAGGTTTCAACCCCGCTTGGAGATCGACGCCATATTTATTTCTACCAAAAACTGACCTTCGATATAACGACATATTCCAACTAGTGTAAATATATCTTTTCCACAATGTCTTGTGAAATATAGAGAAATTATATTTTCAAATGAGATAATATACCATGTATGCTATATATGCTTTTTATTTAATTAGCTTGATGATCTAATTAGCGACTACCATTACTCAACTGCAACCTTCCGTTTTATTTCGTTTGTCGGAATCCGTAGTGTTTCACAAATAAATTCGCCTTCTTTCAGTCTTATGTTTAATGTCATAATGATTTAACATACATTTTTAAGATAACATGTTGTACAAGATCAACGACTGAAATGAATAGTTCATCGGTAAGAGTTATTGTCTACGTTCTTGATGAATTTAATAAGACCCTCAGTTTTCGCGCAATTAAATCTCCCTAATAATTTCCGCATTTCATACAAATTATTAACGAATAACGATCACACGAAACATAACATACCTGTCATCGTAAATAATGTTTTGATGTTCTCAGAAATCCATTATCTTTATGTCATCATTAAGTAATTTTAAACTAGTTAACTATTATTTCTATAGTATAAACTATAATAAATAAGAACCTGACAACCAAAGCAACATTCCTACAAGTTGAAGTAGGTACATGTTGATTACAGGCTGTCTCGCTCTAAACTCTGTTCGTATCAACTCCAGGTCATTTCGCCTGGGTTGTTAATATAAGTCCATGTACTTGTCTTTCATGTTTAGTTCCTAGTCCATTCGCGCTGGTTTCAGGTCATTTCGTACATATTGTTTTGATTCATATTTCAATTGTTGTGATAGATAAAA
>JAUTBX010123639.1:0-10690 GCA_032361465.1 Lepetodrilus tevnianus | reverse complement strand
TCAACGCTTTCTATTGTGGCAGGAGCCCAGTTACAACTATTGTAGCCCTACAAGAGTGTCGTGCAACGGGGGCCAGGCACATTAATTAACGCATTTATTCCCTAAATATACCATCTGATTGACTAAAAGAAGGCAGGTTACTTACACTGTCAACTGTATTGCGCATATTTCGTACTTTCTTTGTACTCTGTACATTATCTATGTTCACGCTGGTACTATTTTTGTTATATGTACTCCCACACAAGCTTGTATCACAAAGCTTTTGTATTTCTTCCTATTGCAAATGAGTAATACATTCTTTAAAACGCTGGAGGAAATAGGTATAGATAGGAATTATAATTGTGTGATTCTACAGTTGAAACAATGATATGTGTTCTTCGTTCTAACACCGGCTGCTGATTGCTTTCTCCTCAGGTGGGCGACTGCGCAGTCTTCTTGTCCACAGGCCGACCAAACCTGCCCTTCATAGGGCGGATAGACAGTATGTGGGAGGCGTGGGGCGGACAGATGACGGTCAAGGTCAAGTGGTTCTATCATCCAGAGGAGACCAAAGGAGGGAAAAAACTGACGGATCCTAAGGTATGCTACTTACGTCACGACATATCCACATTCACAGTCATTGCTTGCCAGTATGATAGGATAGTATACATAATGGCAAGATAATTGAATATACATGTATTCCCCAATTTGATATAAGTAGTGTCTGAACTATAGGTAATCGAATTACGGCAATTCAAGTTTGTGTAGAAATACTGGATATCCAAGTTCGTTGCAGAATAGTAATGTGTCATATGAGGAAACCGGTCTTGTGTAAAGCAACGCCAAATTACATAAGTAGTGCATGGCTTTATGTCCCATTGTGTCTTTCATTGCACAAGTTCACGCTGCTTGATGTTTGTGTTACACAGGGCGCGCTGTTCGAATCTCCCCACGAAGACGAGAATGATGTCCAAACGATATCACACAAGTGTGAGGTCCAGACTGTCTACGACTTCAAGAAACGCCGATCTGACGCTATTCGTAAAGGCCTGACGTTAGACGAGGTCCCCGACGTGTATTACTTAGCTGGATTCTACGATCCAACCATAGGCCATGTTAAGTACGAGCCTGATGTCTTGTGACCTATGATTGGACGGACAATCAAGCAGATTTCTTAAGGTGCTAATTTCCTAAGAACTACGTTTATGAGCATAATACAATTTTGTGTGTGCTGCCTACATATGATGTGATGATAAACATATATTCGAATATCGTACAAATCGTGTTCAAGCGGAAATCGATGGACAATTATGTCATAATTCATGGTGTTGAAGAATCTACAAGGTTTTCAATGCATATTAACTCTCATCATTGGGTTATCACTTGTCATCACAGAGTGTGATTCATGTCCGACTATTCCATGCATCCAGAAACTCAGTGCCATATTGAACCGGTGAAAAACAGAAATCCCATCACGTGGTAATGGAGAATTCCTACAACTGTGCTCATTGGATACTTGACTGCTGGAACTGTTCTGAACAGTGCAGTGATTTGATTGGTGCATAACATTTCACGTGATAAACGATGTACATGGTTCAGATGTGTGATATAGTTCATATCACTTTGCTGTGACGTATTTTGACGTGTTTGTATGTTAGTGTGGTGCAACATACCCAACTTGACCACGTGGTGTAGTCCGGACAGCGGCTGCGCAGACTAGACAGTACAACATTTGGCTGTATACAGCGCTGTAGTACAAGGAGCGCCGTCTTCAGTGTATTGGATACAGTGCCATGTAACACGTTACGAGTACAATGTAAACTGTTCTGAGTATATATAGTTCTTGTCATGTGGTTCATTGAAGTTAATTATTTTGAATATTTAATGTGAATACGAGTAATATAATTATTCCGTTATGTTTTTTAAGTATTACTTTATCAGTTCTGTAAATGTACAGATACTCGTGTTTTCGTTCACTATATTGACTCTTGAGTTATAGTTTCACAAAGAAAAGTGAATTGCTTTTTGTTTTCTATTAGAAATTTAAGACTTTATTTAGAATTATTCTCTGGAAGTGCTACCTTTATCTGACTTTATGTTCAATTATTCCATAGTTTATTCTACTGTTACTTATTACATGCCCTCTTTAGTTTACGACAAGCCAGTCTTTCACTACTAGCGATACCTGGGTACGACTTGCGTCTATTCCTTGTCACGTGATCATTGCACGTGCAGAACGTGCCATTATGCCTGTACGAGTTGTCGCACAACTCATTGTGTATCATAGAACTACAAATGACCGTGTGTGTTTCCTTTATCTCTCCGTCTCTGAACAGTGTTTAAGCAAACACGGTCTTTCTTCCCTCTATTTTCTACAGCCTTCTCCGACTGACGGCCAGCAAGTGTTCACACCGTGCCGGTTCTACACAGGTGTTCAGTTTAGTAGTGTACATAGTATACTGGCAGAGGAAGCCTACGTATTGGAAAGTGCTACTATGGCGATTGGATATTTACTGTTTGTAAATTTATCCTGTTATGCAAATGTCTCAATAAATCTATTTTCACTGATATCGAATTTGTGTTTATCTGACGCATGAAGAAAGAGTTGCCAAGATTAGGTTTGTATTTGTTTATGGCGCCTCATATATACTGAATGTACATGATTCTGTTTGGTGACGTTTGCATCATATATCATACGGTTCACGATGACGTTCAAATACTCACGTTGACGTTGGCAGTTGGATGGTGACGTTCACGGTAAATAATGCAATAGATAGTTGACAACAAATCTAATTTGCAGAACACAAATACTATTATGTATGTAACGAGTGCACATGCCCTGGAAACAATGCGTCAATAGAGGTTGCAGTTTGCTCACAGCGCAAAATTACCATAATTCATGTTATATATACACACTAATAGTGAATGAGAACTACTGCATGCGTCATAACCTATTTGTCAAGGACATAAACATAATTAGCTGAGAATATACTAAATTAAAGGTCTCCTAAACATTGTTACGCGTATAATTGAGGATGGATGATATATCGCTGTATTGTTAAGATGTTTTACTGTACAGTTAAGAGATCCAGTATCTCTAGGTTTAAGTAATTTTTAAGTGATTTAATCAAAACGCCCATCTCCGAAATGTATATGTATGCATCATTGATGTAGGCCTACATGTTCATTGGCATGGTCTTTACATCTATACCCGGCTGTATATCACATTATGCAGGAACAACATAGTGCATAATGCTACATCTGTCAGTGGGTTCGGATGGTGTCACCATACCGGAAGTCGTCATAATTTAATTATTTTGACATGTTCGAATTATTAGGAGAAGTACGGTAACCACGTGCCACTCATGTTGACTGTCACTGTGGGCTTATGACTCTGCATGTCATGTACGGTATAGTCTGTGTCACACCTTATTCTCACCCAAATACGCATATACAAAATACCACCCTAGAGCAGATAAACAAGTCTAGATTACTGGGGAACACGCATCTATGCCGCTCCTTTCATATTTAAATATAATATATAATACCAATCAGGATAATTAATATTTAAACTATTTACTTTCATCCTCTGCGACTATGGATAGACTATGTACTGCCATGTGTGTAACGTTATCGTCGTGTCATATTTGAGCTTATCTGACGCCAATGCGTTTATTCAATTCAGTATGGCGGCACTGTTCTCTACAGTATACATTTCTGCTGCCAATTTGAAATTTATTGTGTATTATATCAAACCACTCTCCAACATAATTATCAGATCCCATTAAAGAAATTTTGCATATTGAGAAAATAACTATATTAAAACATTTAAAACCAATTTTAAACGGAATTTTAACTATTTAGCACACACCTGAGTAAACTAGAAATTATTTATTATAGAACCAAAGTGTATTAACGTGACTGCTAAATTTGAAAACAATTTAAATTCTGTGCATGTGATGTATTCTATTGGAATAATTGCCATTTAGAAGTACTAGTAATTCAATACTCGCTAATCTAGAACAACTTGAAGTCTTCCGGGAACAATTGCTATAAAGCATCCGGTTGCATATCAATACTAATGTTTGTACAGTAATACTGTTAGTCGTATATTAATAATATTAGCTGTATAGTAATGATGCTGGTTGTATAGTATTACGAACAGTTATAATGATGCTGGTATACTATAATGATAAAATGTTCTCTGTATATTGTAAAATGATGCTATGTAAATACTAATGCTATAGGTTATATCATTCAACTAATGGTATTAGAATACTCATGATGAATGGCGAAGTAATGCCATATGCCAGCAGAACGTCTGGCAAGAAAGTTATGATCCATAAAGAGGTTTAGGAGCAATGCGTTATTCTAGCAGAGTCATGACTATACTTAGCATTAACATAGAACTGTACGTTTACCATAGTCCGTTGTAGACTGTGACCAGATATACTACCAGACAGACCAAGCTCTTATCTAAGAATCCAAACATCGTTTAATATGATTCATCTGAGTGTATCCATAATACTGTTGTAAGTGTCACTGCAATTTCCAGCAAGATAAACACACGGGGATTGTGACCAGCAATATGTTCCTATAAAAGATGTCTATATTATATTGTATTAATAGACCTAATTATCAGCTTACTATGTACTTCATCCCCCCTATCAACATACCGATGCAGTGGCCTGACAATTCATTAGCATGTAGGTATAATATAACTAGAATATGTTATAAAGTTGTGATTTAAATATTGTTATAGATGTTTTAAGTCGAAAGAAAGTTGTCTTTACTAGAACACTATTTTTCATGGCCAAATATTTTAAGTGAAACAATTGGTACTGCGTACCGGTATCTTGCAACAACAGTTATTCTTGACATGTAATGCCTACACAAGTGTTGTAAACCCCAACAAGTACAATCATCACGATCCCATCTTGATATTTTCTGTGAATATTATTATGTTTATATTTATCATTCTCGTTTCTGCACCACCATCTGAAAGTCATCTGTGTTCTGGACAATTAATAACCGAAAACAGTCAATTTTTAAAAACGTATGGCTAGTCGTGCGTTAGGTGTAGTTACATGTTATATTAGTAGATATAAACGAAAAAGCTAAAAGCTTACTTCTTTAGCGATGGATTATCCTTGTTAACCCATTTCAATAAAAGCGCATGTGAACAGTTATTCTGGATACTAATATTTGCGTTATTTAAATGTACCTAATAATAATAGTAATAATAATAATAATAATAATAATCAAATACGTGTATGGTTATAAAACTCGACAGACATTCGGATGACCACGATCAGAGACTAGTCCTTGGGGCCATTTCACGAAGCACTCATAGCCACTCAGATGTCACAGTGCTCTCGTATCTGTCTTGTCCGCTGATTATTACGAGCGCTCTATGGGCTCTAGTGGAAACAAGAGCTTCATAAAAGTATTCCTGCTTCTCAGTGCATCTGTAGCCGTGTACACGTAACCACGATGACCGCAGTTTATCACACCTCGGAGTAAATGATCAACTACGTACTACGCAGCCGTTTTCAAAACTCTAATGGAACCGGATTTACATACTAAGCTTGCCTAGTACTTTGTTTGATGTGAAATATTCTCCGTCCACTAAGCTGGAAGGCAGTGATAACACATCCGCTGTCACATCTGGGTTGTGAATTAGGTGTGAGAGTATTGACGACACACTTGCTATCATATGACATACCAGTCCTATGAGAATCGCAATATCCAATTTCAAATAGTTTTAAGGCGTATCTGCAGGTAAACAAACAGGAAAACGGTTCTGCGTCTTCTTGTAAACAGTTTACTGATTCGACCAGTCATCTGGTCACATGTTGTAGTGATTAATAGCCTGTGTTTGATTGGTCAATTGAATATCTGTCCACAGAACTAATCATGGAATCTATAATATACGTCTCCCATATCAGGTCTCTGGTAGGAATATAATGACATGGCTGTATTGCTGTGTTTAGAATGTGGATTTATTTCAGAATGTTTCGTGCATTTGCTTTTTCTCTGCTTCGAGCAATCGGAACAATTTCTGGTGCAATAAAATTAGTAGGCCTATTTATTTGGCATGTTCTTTTACCCACGTCAAGATTGTTGTTAAATTGGTATCACCTTTGCAGAAAACTGGTTTGACATATCAATGTTTGCAATGTTATCTATATAAATTTAGGTCGTGCACGGTTCCTCTGAGTTATGGTGAAGGTGGTCACACGATCCTCTGAGTTATGGTGAAGGTGGTCACACGATCCTCTGAGTAAGTGATGCTGGCCACTCCTCTAACTCGGGGTCACGTTCGTCACATTCCACAATCTGACCATTCACTGATCCTGTGACCATGACCTGTTATGTCGTCAATACACCTCCATTGATGCCTGTGTACGGGTCAAGGGTTAAGGAGCCTCAGATGTCGGAAACTCCGTGTCCTGATAGCCACATATAGGCCTACACGCGCGCGTGCGCACATAATATCATATGCACACATACAATACTTTCAGATACACATACACACACACACACACACACACACACACACACACACAGTCACACACTCGCGGACACACATCAATATGTATGCACACCAAAACATATGTGCATTCACATACAAACACACACACACACGCACACACACGCACATACACACACACACACATAGTGTCACTGCAATAAGTATTACCTCCACACACACATATACACATGAATATGTGCGGAGGTAATAAGTATTGCAGTGACACTCACTGTCATCTATACTAGCGTTGTGCCATGAAAATATGATGGTATTACCAAATATAATACAAATCCAGATGTAATATGTAATTGAAGTCAGTTACCTAGTTTTCATGAATTTGCGCTTTTAATATAGGCCTACTTTGATTTCCGCTAATAATGTTATTCTAATGTCGATTTATATTGATTTTCTATTATGTCCAATCTATAGGTTATAACTGGTCTGTACTGGTGAGTGCTCAACGTGTATGTAGGGTTCAGGACAACGCATCTCGACGTGGGTGTCAGGATGGTTTGAATTCAATCACATACCTCCCGCATTATTGTTAAAATAATAGTTACCAGTAAGAATTTAACTTCACAAAACGCAACGCTAGTATTCGAGCATTTGATTTCGGTTGTGTTATATAAAGCACTAAAGAACGAAACACTGTGTGGTCACCGGGAAGAAACACTAGATTAGTAAATATGAGAATATTCAAAAAACTTTGACATACTGTTTAATTTAAAATATCCGAACTGAGTTTAAATAATATTTGAAAGTGATAACAAATACTAAAGTAGTTTTCCCTCTTAAAATTAAGCCTCGGCTCTAACATAGTGGACATTCATCTGAGAACTAAAGCAAACAATTCTTACTATGATAATGTGTCTTGTCTGAATAACATGAATAATATGTACAAAGGCTTGCTGTATTTAATTAATTTACACTGCTAATGTCGTGTATTTACATTGAATGTCATTGAATTGTCGACTAAAATGTCGGTCATATATAACCCGCAGTGTAATACATTATAATGACAAATGCTATTGAAAATGCATGTTCAATTCATTAATGTGTTTATATTAAACTGGAAACTGACAAACTTTAATGCAATCAATAACAATTCTCCATTACCTGTTTACCCTTGTCAAGTGTGAGATAATAGAACTCATGAATATTCATGTAGAATATACTTACAACGTATCTCTGTATATATACATGCATATTGAAATGAACCACGGTGTTGATCGACGCGCAAACAGCTTTGACAACGGAACATAATTATACCAAACACTCTAACTTTCACATATCAAATTCCAAATGTATATCATAATTAAAAACATAACAATGAAATACTAACCTTACATCCCACGAGTTTTACAAAGGAGAGAAATATATCCTGGTATACAGCTGTGGTATATATGGAGATATATTTGAATGGAAATAACAGTTTATGTTCTTGTTTGCCTTATGATGAACCTGAAAACATGTGTTATCTTAACTATTTCTACGTGTAGTGAAAACATACAGCATTGACTCAGTAGCAAACGATGTTAGTCCCAAAAACAGCAATAATCACATTCACATTTATAAATATTCACGATGGATAGTTATGTCAGTTTACGCTTGAAGACATGAATGTAGAATTAAGATACAGTGGAACCCCGCTAATTCGCACCCCATTAATTCGAAAGTTCGAAAGTTTTGCTCTGCACTAATCAAATGACTGCCAACTAAAGAGTAACATTATTGGAACAGCTAGATTCCTGATATTCTTCACTGGTTTACATCTCAAGTACAACTAATAATCTTCCAGACTGTGGCGTAATTGGATTTGTTTTTACATCTAGCATCATATTATGTATGGCAATCAATATGCCGTTTTCCTATGAAAATAAGACTACTTTATCCAACAAGTACGTAATGCAGCAATATTATTAAAT
Source organism: Lepetodrilus tevnianus (assembly GCA_032361465.1). Classification (NCBI taxonomy): domain Eukaryota; kingdom Metazoa; phylum Mollusca; class Gastropoda; order Lepetellida; family Lepetodrilidae; genus Lepetodrilus; species Lepetodrilus tevnianus. Next base: position 2,251 of record JAUTBX010123639.1, on the reverse strand, counting down.
ATACATTATGTATTATTGAGTTTATATGTGAACAAATAGTCTTGGGGAGTCAAATATTAGATGATATACACAGAGAAAAAAACGATTCGATAATACTAGTCATTAGTGAGCGACTACAATATGAGATAGGAGGAATTCGCATTGACGTCAGGACATATACATTCGTCTCATAAATGGAAAATTAGAACACATGATTCTAAGATAATAAATGCTAGATGTTTTCCTCCTGTGTGCGTGTGCGTGTGTATGTGTTTACTATGGCACCTAGACACTTGGCTGTGTTTGTTGTTGTGAGTTGTTTGAATAGAGTATTCATGATTGAAAATCGAACCAGCAATAGAATTTTAAGTTTAGTAAAATCTTAAATGACAAAGATGTAGACTAATTATACGTAAGTGTGGTAAGGAATACAGCGATATTGGAAACAATAACTCAAATAAGTAGGCTAATTTGTTTGATTTTAATCTGCGTGAAAATAATATATAATAAATATATAGTTTTGAAAATTGGAAATATTTCTTGTGTGTATGTAGCCCTTGCTGGCTTGAAGTAGAAATGCCTACTTATTGTATATTGGTAAATATAGTTAGGATGTCAGCATGTTAGACAAAGCATAGTGTGCAAGGATACTTTATTGTAGAGAAAATACACGTATATCTGAAAAACTGGAAGCATTCATTTATTACTTTTATACTCTTGATACTATTACTAGAAATAGAAAGAAAATTAATTTTATTTTCGGATTGAAAGACGCGAAAACAGTTTTTCTCATACCAAACACAGCATGTTAAATTAATGATAACACATATTAGGAAATACTGGTAATAAGAAAGATCTTCTTTTGTGCTGAAGAAAAGTATTCATTTCCGTGCCCTAATTTAACCGCTAAGTAACATTAGGCCTAATATAATATGCTGCGTGTTTGGAAGTAAGCATCTCGGAGTAGCGTATAGTGCTGGCCTTATTTACAAGAAGAACATTATTGTTGTTATCTTTTTGTTCTGGAAAATAAAAGTAATGTAAAACAAATTCGGCTGTTTCTGTCTGTCTGTCTGTCTGTCTGTCTGTCTGTCTGTCTGTCTGTATGCCTGTCTGTCCTCTCTTCGTAATGCTATATATTACCTTTCAAATCGTAGTTCAATGACCTGTTTCGTGAATTCGCGTCTGCAATTCGAAACTTGCTCAACCAACGGAGGAGCGATTGAAAGTCAGATATTCTTTTCTTAACAAAAACCTCTAGGTAATGTGAAGAGGCCATGCCGACATTACCCCCATATCTCTGCAACCTTGTAGTGCCTTTTGGGGGAGAATAAGGTGTCTTCTTGCATACGAGATCACGCCAAGCTCTCATTAGACCGAGACAAGGTGTGACGGACACGGCCGTCAGGTGAAGAGTAATTATAGCCGTGTGTGTGTTCAACTCCCAAACCTCAATGCAATATCTCACACTTTATTATTACACTTGTACATTTTTGTTGAAATTGTGGAAGCACTAAAATACGAAATATCCCGGAGCAACAAGGTAAAATTAGTCTCCTTAGCAACTAAGAATAAGATATCTAAAAATAGTATATTTTCTGGTGACTTGACAATGGAAAATATGATACCCGCGTATTTTACTTTACCGGCAGAATATCGTGTAGAAGATATATAAATAGTAATTTTTATGTGTTCATATGTATAAAAACATTTTGCGCAAAAAAATGTAATATATCTTCTAGAATTTTATATGAATTATGCAATCATGTTTTAGATATGCAATGCGCTTAGGTCATTAGTAACAGACGTATTTGTAAAAGAAATACATTGCTGGGAAATGTAATGTTATTGTTGTACTACAATAGTGAACATTATTAGAAGCTAAATATACACGTAACTCTAGATATTGTAATTACTAGGCAAACAAACCGTGATATTCAATGGCAGTGTCACATATATTTCCCATAAATGTAAATATGCAACACTAAATACGATATAACTCGCTAATAAACTTATCAAATACCACGCGAGGGATCATAGCAGGGTAATTGCAGTAAGATGATTAGTAGAATATTATAACAGCTATTTACTGTTCAATATATCAACTGGTTTGTAGAAAATGATATTCTCAAAACGAATTTAATTTTACCAACGCATATCATTGTGTGTTTGTGTGTGTGTGTGTGTGTGTGTGTGTGTGTGTGTGTGTGTGTGTGTGTCTGATATACTAGTATATATATATATATATATATATATATACACACACAGTATA
>JAUTBX010123628.1:0-10308 GCA_032361465.1 Lepetodrilus tevnianus | reverse complement strand
ACAGTAGGCCTACTAGGTGAGCTACAACAGTAGGCCTACTAGGTGAGCTACAACAGTAGGCCTACTAGGTGAGCTACAACAGTAGGCCTACTAGGTGAGCTACTACAGTACTAGGTGAGCTACAACTGGAGGTGAAGTTGCTGTTGTATTATTTTATGTTATCAATAACCTGGGCGTAGCATCTAAATAAAACACTGTTAATACATTTAAACTCCATTGGGAATATACTACTACTACTACTACTACTACTACTACTACTAAATAATAATCATATTTATAATGCGCCTAACCCCTCGTTTAAACAAAGCTCGAGGCGCTACACTAAAGTGTATTTAAAAAGGTGAGTACATACCATTGCAATTGAAAAACAGTAGCGAAAAAAGGAACAGTAATATCCTACACATAGGTTTAGTAGTGCTTGCGAAAAATGAAAACTTGCACCTTGCAGGATACACTATATCTGTACTGCTGTGCTATTTCTATACTGACACATTGAAAACTGGTCGCCTAACCATGTTGTATGAAGACCTTTCAACTTCCGTCCTCATTTCAGTTCCGCCAAGCATCATCAGCCGCTTGTCCTCCGACAACATCCGGTTGCGAGAAGGAGAGACAGCCGAGCTGATCTGTAATGTGACCGGTGTCCCACATCCTAATGTGACCTGGAACAAACGTAACTACAGGCTGGGGAAAGGCAGGAAGGAACGTGAGTTGTACACACACAGCCATCCTTAGCAGTACTATCAACTCGTTCCGACTCTACATCTACCTACCATAGTCTTCCTTTAACATGATGTAACGTAGTCTTCGCCTGACCAGGCCCCGAGATTACGAAACATTTACATTACGATTTCATGATCAAGCTCAACTTTTATATGGAAAACTTTGAGTTGAACATGAAATGCTATTAAAAAGTTTCATAAAATCTGTCCTTGGCACCGAGATTATGAAATCCACTGAGGACAATTCCATACTCAATCAAAGTTTTGTTCACAAATCTCCGTACAATATTTGAATTGAACATGAAATCATACTCAGAAAGGTTTCGTAACTTCAGGCTCAGGATTCTACTATATCTGGACACACGTATCATCGTCTAGAATCTGTGAACAGTGGTTACAACATCCAGCAGACGTGTGCTCGTGTAGGATGTTCCCACATAGTCTTGTATACCGCCCTGTATGGGGCCGTGTATGGGCGATAACGAACACAGGCCTAACAGAGAGTCATTAATTTACCCAATAGAGCTGTAAGCATCGTGTTAGAAATGCAGACATTCGCTCAAGTGTCTTCAGTCCAGGGAGTGGGAGAGTCTACACTTCAGACCGCTACAAAATCAATTTAGGTCCATCAGATGAGATTGTTTGACAAAATGGGAAGTAGAGGATAGTGCGAACTTCCTTACCAAATTTCCTCGCATCGATCTATGGTCTAACTCTTCCTTTTTTTCTGATTAAAAAAACTCGGGATTTGATCTGACTTCAGCTACCGTAGCGAAGATGTGTAATTTCACAGTAGAGAAGCCAGTGGCCGGTGTTAATTTACGTGCTTTTTCTCTCTTCCTTCCTTATGGAGTTAAAGAAACATTTGTCGTAACGATTGTGCTGGCATCGATTTCAGTTTGCAGCGAGTTATATTTGCAGAAATGAATCGGGTTTAATTAATAATTGATATCTACAATATGTTATGCGCCGCGTGTACATTTTCAATTATTGAGTAATTTAAATTATACCCACATATATTTACTTGTTGAAATATCGCTGACGGAAAGTAAACTCTACAAGCCATTAATCAGGAGGACATTGTATACATGCACATTATTATAGCCTACATCAATTGATAACTCATGTGCGAGTCTTCACGATATATAATTCGAGCACACTACTTGAATCGTCCATCTATACACACTAATATTATCAGTTAACCTATGTGAGTCATTCGATTATATTGACTCCGCTAGTTGTCTGAAAGCCTTGGGCAAATTGCAGTGTTCATGATGATAGCGAATCCATGCCATGTATAACAGAAGCCAAGTTAGAACTCTGTATTATACACAATGCTAATATGCATTCGATGTAGTTGAATATGTAATGTAGATACTGTCAAAACAGTTGCTTGAAGTAATATAATATCCAAGGTGCATCCTACTGTATCTCGGGTCTGTGCTTCACCGATGTTGGATCCTTTATATTTATTTATTTTTGAAATACCGGTACATGAACTAATTGGAATACTATTTGACCTAACATTAACAGTGGACATGTCACAGTCCAGATATATGCCATGTCTCCAGCCAGTCACAGTCACCTGTATACACATCCAGTCACAGTCACCTGTACACACGTCTCTGCCTCTGCTGCAGGTATTGGGCTGGAGGGGGAGATGCTACTGATCCACAACGTGACCCGCTACTGTGACGACATCTACGAGTGCTTCGTGGACAACGGCGTCCCTCCCGCCGTCAGTAAAGCCATCAGAGTTATCGTGGAGTGTGAGTATCACTGGGTAACATACTATAGTCAGTGTGGGTAACACTGGTGTAACATAGACCGAGTGTGGGAATCACTGGTAAGAATGATAGGATAGGCAGAGTGTGGCGGTAAGATATGGCGGCACCGTATATAACTGTTTTAAATATGTATCTACTAGTATATATAATTTGCATAACGGTGCCATGTGGTAATAATTGATTGGTTAGTAGTTGTGGCTGTTTAGCGGTGGTGATTCTTTGATGGTCAAATTCGTGTGGTGATTATTATTACGTGGTCATTATACCAGGTATAGTATGTTGAGGTACTATTGAATTATTTGTAACGCTGAATGTTGATAGATGGTGATGTTCATGATTGATATGTGAAATTGATGGTGTCTGAAAATGGAATCAGATATGAGTAGGACATATTGGTGTACTTAACAACGTTAAAACCGTTGACCTCAGCTGACCATTGAGCGTTAAAGTGAGACGAGAGGATTCCTGGTCTGTCCTTCATGTTCGGATTGTTTTTGAAACGTAGTTAACGTAATTGCAGACATATTTAACTTTCCTCATCAGCAGACCTCCCAGTGGATATCAGGCCTCATGAAATTCTCATCTCAGCATTGTCGCTCCTCTGATCCACAGAAACAAATTAATACTGACAATTGGAGCTGATAATATCAGTAATGAAAGTTTATTAAGATAAAAAAGAAATAATTGAGGACTCGATCTGAGTTAGATTGGACATAATCCATCCTGGAATTTCTGCATTACAATCGGTCGATGGAAATAGGCACTCGTCCATTTCGCCAGTGCAATCATCAGATCATGAGAAATACTTCGTCATTGATTCGCTCTGATTCACTCGCTTCTTATCTAAATAGGCCAGAGACTGCCTCTAAAATTAATGGTCGACCACATTAATTTTAATGGTTGGTGCAAATATCTTGTTATTGAACAATGGTACCACTTGACATCTTCAGTCAGGAGTTATATCATTGCATTAGTAGTACAAGCATGCTGAACGAATCACGATCTAATAATGACAAGCATTGCTATTATAAAGTACTATGGAGAGGTTCCTCGAGTTATAATATGCCAACACTTGCACTATTGCTATGGTCCAGACATTCATAGTAGAGTACACAATAAATCTTGTGTAGAATGCTAAGATGACAATTTGAAACATAAGAGTTTAAACATCTAGTACTATACGTTTGCGGAATTAAACAAAGATGAGGGAGGGCTTCCCGTGACATTGAATGATGACGGGTTAATTTATTTCAGTTGCACCGGAAGTCATGGTAACCAACAAGCGGATTGGCCAACAGGTGGGAAGGGAGACAATTCTAGAATGTAAAATATATGCACACCCACAAGGCCTGACTTTATGGAAAAGGAATGGGGTGGAAATACACAACAGCGTGGACAAGTTCACGACAGAAGCCTACACTGAATACGAGAACCGGATTGTGACGCTTAGTCTTAGGATCAGTAGAATCTCGCGAGATGACTTCGGGTCTTACACGTGTGAGGGCAGCAACTACCTGGGATCTGATGAAGAACAGATGATTCTTTATGGTACGTGTACAACAAAATAAATATATATATATATATATATATATATATATAATGTATTATTCACGGTTAGCTTCATACAATAATACCTGCAAATGTTTACGTTGGTTATTGTAGGTTTTAACAATCAGCAACACTGCCACTATTCAGATAATACTATCAGAAAATAACATCTGTAACGTAATGACAAGGGTTGAGAGTCATCATGTATTTGTAGAAATCGAGCCCGCTGTGACAACTACGACGTCGACGACGACAACTCGCGGACCTAAATACGATGTGGTGTCCGACAAGGTCTACAACGGCTACGGCTACCCTGGGCCGTATCCTCAGAAAACTACGACATCGGTGTATCCAATATGGCCGCCAAACGAATCACAAAAGACGTATGATAATGGTATGCTACACATTGTCAGGACCTTGAATGCATTTTACATTGTATCCTGTTTAATTATATAACACAGACGAACTCAGTACTTATTTACAGAAGTTAATTAAGTGTCATGACCACGTTCTTTAAGATCAAGGTGTGTAGCCTATTCTTCGAGATTCTTTTTTCCCCCACCCAAACATGTGTGCTAAATAATACCAAATGTATAGACACTTCCCCCAACATTATTATTATATATATAGATATGTTTTCAATTCAGTTGTAATAACGTGTAGTATATTGTAACCTGTCTTGTTCTTAACAATTATCATTCGTTTAATTTGTGTAATACGTATTGTCTTTCAGAATACGAAGATAAAAGATTGGTCCTTGGTCTAAACAACGCTTGTGGATTGCAGTTGATATCAGTGAAGCATTGTGCTGTACTGGCACCCGTCTTATTGACTCTATACACGATCTTACTGTCCTGACGCAGCGGTTGACACCAGCTCACTGAACTAGCATTACTTGAGGGGAGGGGTCATTGAAAGGAGCTATATAGCATGGCGTGAAGGGAGGGATACTTGTAGATATAGCGTGGCGTCAGGGGAGGGATCATTGTAAGGAAGTATCATGCCATGAGATCATGGTTCTCGTGTACGAAATGGCGTAACTCTAATGTAGTCTTAACTCAAACCTTCACCTTTACATCGCTAAGGCTGGAGCAGGTTACAGCAGTTATGCTGTTTTGTACAGGAGAGCCCAGTATTAGCATACTTTTGGGAGCGATCATTGTAAGAAACTACACCGTCGTAGGAGGGACCAGTATAGGGGTCCAGCATGTTGGGAGGCGCGCGCTCATGGCGGGGACGAGGGTCGCGGTGCTAACTGAGCACATATCATGCTTACTAGGGAATTTGCTACGCCACTTGGGATTATCTACGAAACAGAGGTTTTCGATTGGCCGTGATATGTTAGGCTGCCATGAAGATATTGATGACGATCAAATGTTTCGATATACCTCTCTGTATCTGACACTACTAAACTGTCCGTGCAACTAATGTTCTAACGGGACGACGACATGACCCGAACATTGGGGTGGATGTTTTCCAAAGAAGCTGTGTTGGATCTGGCTGTGTGTCAGAGTGTAAGGAAGTTCAGACGCAATCTTGTAACACACGGTATGAACACCGACTGGGAAACTATGTTCATCTTTTGACAAGGATTATGTGTCCCATGGTCTTTACGTTGCCGTATAAACTGTGACTACATTGAGATCTATGCCAATGAATACTATAGTAGATACAGACATTCATCCAAAGACTTATCCCGTGTTTATATATACTGTTTAAAACATCTTTGTCCTTCAGAACTGATCGTGTTAACCTATACCATGTTACTATTGTGTATTATCTGTATATTGTGTATTACCTATGTATGTTGTTGCATTTAACTGAATGTCAGTACGCTTATTTATATGCATGTATGTTCACTATAAAGCTATACTCTGTGTCGTGTTTCCAGTACATCAGACAATAGACCACGCACCATACTCCAGTGCAGATGTTTAGCGCTGAGCATTTTGACTATAGTACCATTGCCAACAACATAGTTTGGACTTTCCCTGACATAATAATGATAACAGAGTACAGGCGCCGTTCCCCCTGGCTCTGAAGATAATGTTAATACTACGTAAGCTAACGGGTACCACGTGAAACAACGTAAGTAGGCAACTGCCGTCAAGTGTTCTGGTGGCCACGATGCTATGAAGCATAAAGCATTTAATGGTCAAATATTTGAGCTTGATGCCGTATATATATATGCTCATTAGTACAAACGGAAAAGACTATATGTTCTGAGTCTGACTTCCGATCCTTTCTACGTATATATGGATATTGTGTTGATTACAGTCTCGTACCCACCTTCATGTAGTAGTTGTGCCAACTCATGACATCATTTTGTGTTACTGCACCTTTAACATTGCTAATATTCATGTCTTGAACATAGGCCCATACTGTTTGGTTAACAGCATTTCAATAAAGATATTTTCGTACAACAGGTCTTGATTGTGGTATCTGTATTGCAGTGGACGGACGTTCAGTGTCCTCGCACAAGGATGTTCTAGATTGCCAATTACTGCCTCGTGGTGGAACCCACAGGGATCCAGACCAGATACATTCCTCACACTGCCTAACGAGCAGCAATACATTACAGATTATCTTCCACTGTTGAGCTAATTGTGTAACAAAACTATCGAGAGGTGACATGCGCAGTGCGTCACTTTAGCGAGTTGGTGACATCCGTATTTCACCAGTTTTAAACTGTTCGTACCTTTAGTGCCAACCAGTGACTCAATCGGAGAGTAGGTATCATATAGTAAAGGTATACAGAACGTAGTCTAAACGCTTCTCGTAATTTATCGAAAGATAATTCTTGTAGTGTACATCATCTTACGGTCATGGTACACCTATATGCGTGTCTGTAGTCGTCTTTAAGTAAATGTAAAAAAACACATCTACATATCTCTGCAAGTAGAACCTGTAGCTTCATAGAACACTTGTTTCATGGGGTACCGGATCCATTGATTGTTTGTCCTCCTGTATTCGCTGGGCTGGGTCTGACCATTAAGGTAAGACAAGGCATCTGTTCAGGAGGGCGCGAACCCGCGAGTACACGCGTGAACTCGCCTTGGAAACCTTCATCCTTCATATGTGACGTCACGGGATAACTCGCGTAAACTTGCCCTTCTGAACAGGCCTGAGGGACGTGGACCAAGCCACGTATCTACAAGACAATACTCTGTGCTCAGACGGTCCTAAACACGATATCCTTATTACTGTGATGCATTTAGAACAGCATGTCTCGACGTTTTCAGACAAATTAGGATAACTGAACCGCCTTTGTAGCAGGAGATATGTGACTGTGCGTCATTGTATGACAGTAGGTGCCACTACTACATCATGCCATGTTCCAATACAACCAAACACAACGTAACACACCATACGGAATGTATGGTTTTCACACAGTATGTCAGCGATATGGTAGGGGACAACACCACAATTCACAAGGTTCACCTCATGTTAAGCTTACATGTCTCCATCGAGGTACTGGTGTTAAACGGGAGTTGATCTCTGTTTGTAGTCAGATGAAGACATACATACATACAGACTTTTATTCAGATGTGAATGTATAACGTGATGGAAACAAGATGTACGCGAGCATGTCAACTAGCTGTAATCAAATAAATCAACGATGGGACTGCCAATGCAATAGCCTCAATTGAACATACAGACACTTTCAGTATAATCTTATAGTAAAATATCAAATATAGCAATTCTAAAAACATAGTATTACTCCTCAATGAAAGAAAATGTAAAACATGTAAAACTGCTAAATATATCAAATTGTCGTAAAATTAGCTTCATAAAGTTGAACACAATAAAACAAGTAGGTCTAATATATTCGTTAACTTATGACAAGCTGTAATGGAACATATTCCTAGTTTTCGGAAATAGAAACCTGATGTAGTTTCTTTTCCAGTGAAACATTGTCACATTGAGTAAGTCTTGATATTCAGGACCATTGGTGCTGCCTCTTTGTATCAGCTGTACATTGCTATGGGCCAGCTACACCACGGAATCCGTGCAGGATCTAGGAGACACCTGCCCTCGACAAAACACTCCTAGCTGACAGGGCTGTCATCGTCCTTTAGGCTTAAACCCCAACTACGCAAACTACCCAGGCTTGATTGGGTTAGCAGCCATCTTGGGAATACCGCTCTTCGGAAACATTTCCTGTTCGAGATTTGGGATTTGTCGCGTTTTGATTTTGACAAATGGAGCGTCACGCTTCCTGTTGCCTGGCAATGTCGACTCCACACACTGACATATTAACAGCGATGCGCAGAGTCCCAGAGGAGGGATAGATTTCAGAAGAACTGCATATGCCCACTTTAATTTTGACAGAGGAACGTTAATCACGTTTGCTGATATTTACAGACATAAATCGAGGTTAAGAAGTCTCGGGCTAATTGGATGAGAAGCACAATTGTTCTGGTGGTGTAATTATTATCGTCCGATGTCACACTGGATATGTCCTAGCTTGTAATTCGACCGTCCGATTCCTTGGGGATACACGTGATACATTCATAGTTCTTTCCGCGGAAAAAAGCCCCTCCAAGATGCTTCTATTAAAGAACAGGCTGGGACGTAGGCCTTTGTAAGGTCTGGGGTAATACAGTAGGGATTGGTGGTGTGTTTGACTCCATGGCGCTGTGAAGTTGTATGATTCTATGTTTACACAGCTTCATCATGACCAACTGCTGTTCCCCTGGCTGCAAGTCTCCGATCAAATTCCTGGATTACTATTCAATCAATATTGACGTCACTTTCCAGGACTTATAATCAAGAAACATTAAATTAACAATTCCTTCGATTCTGTTGTCTCACAAGACTATATTTGGAAATTCCATTAATTGTATCCAATTACTTTTTGCGATCAAAACTTGAAAAATACTATTAGGCCCACTCTAAAATAAACAGTCTCTTACTGGTATTATACTAAGAAGTTAGGATATATTTTTTAACATCCAAAGAAGTAAATATCCTAGTATATTATCGACATGTCCTAGCTATAGGTGTGGCCAAACCATACGTTCAGTTCAGATGAACATATAAATAAGTATGTAATTGGATTGCGGAGTTGACTCATGAAAGCGGAGTCAATGGCAATAGGATGGAGAAGTATGCGAGCTTTTATAGTAGGACTGTAATAAACAGGATTACATTGCCTCAGTGGGTTGTCATTATCGGTGTCACAAAACCGATGCCTACATACAATTTTGTTAACAGATAATTTGTTAGTTTGACTTTCATTGAATATTAACATTGTTGGCCCCACACAACATGGCAAATACTGGGCTTTAACCATACTGGAATTAAATCTGAAGCAATCAATAAATATCCCATTGCATTAATTTACGTTATCATATTTGAGGCTATTAAAATGGAAATAAATGTCATAGGAAAAGATTATTTTCAGTTATCCACGATAATCATTGCTGCATCACTATTTATTTAGTTTAACAAAAAAGATCAAGCATGCGCAGTCATTCACTTTCTCATTCAGACGTTCATTTATTTACTCTCTTACAAACGGATATTCAATCACTATATGGGCGAAATAACTTACAATAACCTCGATAAATCCCGCTCTGATTACGATTAAGTATAGGCCTACCATACATTTTATGAATGTAAAATGAATAAAATATACAATATATATAACATAACATATAACATAACTTATCATATTAATCTCTCTCTCTCTCTCTCTCTCGCTCTCTCTCTCTCTCTCGCTCTCTCTCTCTCTCTCTCTGTCTCTCTCTCTCTCTCTCTCTCTCTCCTCCGACAGATAGGAACATACCTCTCAGCCCGGATTTCTGAAATCATCTGGCGATATATACATCGATCTTTTACAGCACTGCAACTAGCGTTCTTCAAGTAGTGTAACTAGCGAGCATCACGTGCTGTCTAGTGGATGAAGTGCCAATAAAATGTCAATCTATTCTTGTTAATGTCGCGATATTACCCTAATTCTTGTACAAATAGGAGAATATAATTCATAATGTCCGAAATAGCAATACGACCCTAATAGTAATACATACGATATCTACTGGATTCAGATAAATGGTGCCAATCTATACAGTATATGACTAACGCAACGCGTCATACATCTATAGTATACATAACATTTAGCAAGACACTCAGTATATGCATGCTTACTTATTAGTATGGTGGCTGATTCCAGACATTCTATCGTGCAATTATTATTATATAAAGGAATATAAATTTCTAAATAATTGCACGTTACTTTGTTTTTGCAA
>JAUTBX010123617.1:0-10690 GCA_032361465.1 Lepetodrilus tevnianus | reverse complement strand
AGATGATGTACTGTTACTTCATGTGTGGTCAGGTATTGTACTGTGCTTCCTAAAGATTACATCAATCCAAACGCTACATTGTGGCCTATGGAAAAGTATTTGGTTGTGCAATACCTATAGTCAGTCATGCCTACATTCAAGACCGTCAACCCGGTCTCCGTGTGAACCCTCAAAGTCAACCATGCATACATTCAAGACAGTCAACCCTGTCTCCGTGTGAACCCTCAAAGTCAACCATGCCTACATTCAAGACAGTCAACCCGGTCTCCGTGTGAACCCTCAAAGTCAACCATGCCTACATTCAAGAGTCAACCCGGTCTCCGTGTGAACCCTCCAAGTCAGCCATTCCTACATTCAAGACATTCAACCCTGTCTTCGTGTGAACCCTCCAAGTCAACCATGCCTATATTCAAGACAGTCAACCCTGTCTCCGTGTGAACCTTCCAACTTAACCATGCCTACATTCAAGACAGTCAACCCAGTCTCCGTGTGAACCTTCCAAGTTAACCATGCTTACATTCAAGACAGTCAACCCGGTCTCGTGTGAACCCTCCAAGTTAATAACGTCTCTACTATGCGAGACGACCACGTCAACTACGAAAGATCTTAATGTCTGGTAGGAGGATATCACTGCAGTCCAATAAAGCCTTCATGCGGTGATATGTTTATCGTGGTAAATAGCAGCTGACATGTCTAACTTAGTCCAGTAATCACCTAAGCCAGAAAGAAGTTTACTCGCATAGAAACATTAGTCGAACTTGAAATGTTAGCTAATCGACGTTTATGATACACCGAAGAATACGAATTAAGATGGCGAGTACTGTCGTGATAATATGGTTACGACTTTTCAATATATCCATGTCATTATACTTTATTCTATTACACCGCGGTGGCATGATAAGCAGAAACCCGTGGATTTACAACACAAGGTAAATTCCCTTGCTATGTTAGACGTCGAGGTACCCCGCTTGGTGTTGGCGTCGGGGAACCCTCCCGTCTCAAGTTATCGTCTGCTTCCGTTGTCAAGCCAGGATGATGAATGTCTGCCGAGCTACCCCCATGTTTTGTCACTTCGCCACCGCATCTCCTTTCACCCCTTTTACTCATCATATGTAAACATTTCAAGATTAAATTATCTCCAGGAGTATTTCTTTTCCGGCGAGACCAAGGAAGTTAATCAAATTTTGTCGGTCCATTAACCTCGCTCAATCGTCTTCCCACACCGTGGATGATCATAACTACAAGAAGATACCAAGATCTCTCTCTCTCTCTCTCGTTCTCTTTTCTCTATATCTCTCTCTATTTCTCCTTCACTAACACTCTCTCTCTCTCTCATACAGTATCCTTTCCTGTGGTCGTCTCAAAGGGGAAATAATCATCACGATACAACGCAAATTAATTTCAATACAGGGGAAGTTACCGCTGCCTAGTGTTGTGAAAAATCAAATTGAATTCTATATTCGTGTGGAGTTTCGAGCAATTGCACTCAGCATGATACCCCTCACCCGACAACGTCATGACAAAAAGACGCCGAGCCCCCTCTGGATTCGGCGATTGTCGTGCCGTCTGCATTGTTACGTCCGTCGCCGTGCTAGACGGGCGACGGCGTGCACATTTTCCCGCCGTGTCTTCCCGTAATTCACAGTCACTGCGTGTACGTACGTGTACCAAGTATCGAAATAAGTTAATTTCTTCAGAGCGCACGCTCCGTGCTCCCACGTGCCTGTTCTGGAGAAGCCGGTGGTTCCAACTGTCATCTCAGCACGCATGAGAACCCAATACCTGGCCATCTCTGTTTGCTTGATAAACACGCGCGTGTGCTGCCACTAGATGGTGGAAGTTTACGTGTAGTTGAACGTACGACGGCATGGCCATAACAAGTCGGGCATGCACTCTCAATCTGTGACAGGGCCGCTACCATTCTGTTAGGACATCAACTGATGAAAACTGACAGTTCCAGCGCATTCAGATATCCCTAAAATAAGTTCCGTTGTAAGCGTCCTTCAAACACAGAATCAGTGACTAATATTTCAAACGTGGTGTATGTTTAATTAAGGAGACGATGGAACTGCAATCTCATTGTCAGAGGATGAGGTATAATGTTCTCAAGATCTGTTTTCTTTATTTCCATTGTTTCCAACGATAATAACGATAGCTTCAATTTATCAGATTCAGATTTACTTGTATTCTCGGAAAACCAATAAGTAGTACATGATACAAACAGGGATAAATATACTCTAGTATATCAAAACACTCATTAGTTCAAACGTATGCTTAATCCTGTTCTATCTTTAAATCAACCCATTCCCATAGCTACTTCTTTAAGATGTCACACGGTACAGAGATAATTGTTTGTGACTAACTGAACTATTTTCTATTAAATCATTTGGTCTCTCTTTACATGAAAGAATAATCGTCACCACTTTACCTGAAATAGTTCCAATATGAATTAATTGCAAGAGGGAATCATCGTTCTGTCCCACAGCAAAATTCCAGTTGCATTGTTAGTTCCGGGTTCAGACGGTCCATCATAAATAGATTTTTATTTAGAACTGATAAAACTAAATATCATTACCTGTGGAAATTCGTTCATTGTCAAAGTGTTATCAACTAGATATTGACCAAGCTTTCCTGTAATTATATTTCCTATTATCGCCTCTAGCTTAATGCGGAGTCAGGTGTCAAGGTGCGCCATCAGCGATAACCGGAAACGTCCGCAATAACGGAAGTGCGCACAAGACTGGGAACCGTATCATATATGTGGTTCACTAAAGTGACCATGATGGACAATATCGGTTGACAATCTGCGCATCCTTCACCTTTTGAAGTTGGGATTAATTTCCGTGTACAACAAACTGATCTTATCTATGGTTATCGCGATTTTCAACTGCATACAAAAGCCATATTCATCCATAATTTAGCCATGATCGTACCATGATGAAACAGTCCACCAACAACAATGAAATTGATTTCTACATTTATTTAATTGCGTACATGATATCGATGTATACACCTTTAGATAGCTCTGTTAAAATCAGCCCAATTATTTCTTCAGTTATCAAATGACAAACGCGTACTTGGCAAAGTTTATCCTGAAAATGTAATTTATCATAAATCGAGTAGGATTGAAGGAGAATATTTTATTTAGATATTAAGAATAATTAACTTCTTCATGATGGAAATGTCGGATCATTGAACATTATGTGAAAACGTAACTATTCACCTGGGGCCGTGTTCGTGAAGCCATCGTATACATAACGACATCGTTAAACCTTCGTGGAGTCAAATGTTCCTTCACCAAGGCTTAACGATGTCGTTACGTGTACGATAGCTTCGGGAACATGGCCCCAAATACGCGTAGTTATATACCTACATGTAGTTCCTACCAATATGAAAGACACGGATAACTATTCGCTTCATTTGCTTTATATCGCATACAATCAGATATGTGTTCATGAGTGCACCCAGTGCTTTACTGAAATTGATCAAAAGATTAATTAAGAACTATCCGACAATTACCCATATTAAGACGGGTCAGCCTGACACTGCTTTTGAATTTGTGAAACACGAACTGCGTTGAAAATTGGCCATAAAATGAAAACTTGATGGAATTGAAATAAAATCTGACTTAAAAACTTGCTATAAAGATATAAAACAGCAGCGAACAGACGTCGGGTCAGTTTCCTTTCAATTACTACCCAGATATGTGGACGAAGAAGGTATCAATGCCCTTGCAAGCCACTGTAATTTGCCTCTCGTTCTGATGGTCACGTGACAACGAGACTTCATCTGCGCACCTGCAGGAGTAGAAGCAGTACATCAGAGGACCGTGGCTCCGACGGATAGCTCCAAGCTTCAAATCACGCGAAATCATTACAAATAATCGAACATTATGTGATATAAAATTCCTAACAAAGAATCTGTCAAGGAAATAGCGTGTCTGGTGATTTGTGGGTAATAAAGTGGGCAAAGGGAGGAAGATGGTCGTATCGGATGGCACGTATCCCTGACGGTTCTTCGCGAGAGGTCCTAAGTCTAAACTATATGGCGGATTGCAGTACCGTCCGGAACTTGGGCATGAAGTCACGTGATCTTGTGAGTCCTCCCATCTTCATTGAGTCTCGCTAATGACTTGGAAGAGTTGTAATTAGCGACTGAATTTCACAGATCAAATTTTGGTATCGGACTCGTAAATGTAACTTTAAAGATTGCTTTAATCAGATGAGTGCCACCCATTGCAAATTTCTTTATGGTGATCGCTGTTTAACTTCCCAAGAGGTGACCTCGGTGCATATATGGTGGTAATGTTTGGGAGGTGCATATTTAAATTAATCAGATTAAAATCATCGTCATATTAGTTTACTTTGACGAATGGGAAGTGAATTGTTCCAAAAATCTAAAATCCAAATTAACGATAGAAATTATATTATACTTTAATAACCCACGAGATAAGAGTGATTACGGAAAATATGTCCCTCGTGAAATTAATGTTCACAGTTCCGAGCTTTAGGGACATATTTTCCGTAATGACTCGTATCTAGTAGGTTATTCTAATTATTCAACATAATCATTTTATTGGAATAAATCATGTAAACTACCAAAAAACGACTAAATCATGTAAACTACCAAAAAACGACTCGATTTAGAGACGGCCACGGCCCGCTGATGAGCATTTGTCCGCCTATGACAAAGTCATGACGCTAATTCATCACCACGTATTATATGATTATCCCTTAATTATATATGTTGAATAATAAATACTAGTTAATTGAAAAGCAATGCGTGGTGAAACGTCGATAATATACTAATATATGAATATATGCAGTCACAGTGTACACAATTAATCTATGTCAGAAAGAAAACAAATAAACAAATTAAAAGAAAATTATAGAGCGACAACTCTTATGATAAGAGTGAGCGTGTTCCTTGATTAAAACGCGTGGCATGTTCTCCTATTTAGTATATATTGTACAACGCAAAACAAGGCAAGCGGAAATATAACATGATATTATTAAATTATCATTAACCAGCTGTTAACATTTTATCAACTACAGAGCAGAAAAAACACTGTTTTCACATGTGAGACTACCACAGTGTTCACATGCTTATCTATTGTAACCACAACTTGAATATCTTTAAAGTTATTTCTGAACCCTTCCCATGCAACATTTCCTATTATTAAGAGAAATTAATTAATCGTTTACAACTAATTCAAAACAGGTGATCAGCGCTCATTTAAAATCAAATATTCCGTTTGCCGTCGACCGCAAAACACACAGCAGAAGAATAGGTCTATTCTCTCCTACACAATCACACACAGAAAAGGAACAAGATTTCCTTTAATAATATCCTACGGAATAGAAGTAAAGAAATAAATGCGAATTATTTTACGAAATGTTCTCTTCTGAACAAACCAAACGGAATATTGCGTCCAAATGCTGTACCGGAAGTGCCTATTTTGCGTGACAGGAGAGTCACACGCGCACGTCATTCTTAGGCCCGTGCTGTTTGTGTCTCGTTGATTTTTTATCATGTGAAAAATCACTGTTGTTTTCATGCTTTACCGCGTCAATTTTCTAACAGCACATGCCTAAATCAATTCCCGTTATAGTCGACACGCGTATTTTCTTTGTATTAAATCCTGCTCGCGTTTACCAACGCTTTAAACTCGCGTAAAGAGGAAATAGTTGTATGACCGTGTATTGCTTATCTGACGTTAGGCCATCAACAGGCATGTCAACAACTCTAATAGTGCTAATGTTCGATAAGTCATCACATCAGGCCTCTGAGAATAAATGAGATTCTAATCGGGAACTCCTATGCTATTATTAACAGTATAGTTGTTTTGGACAAGTTCTTAGCTACAACTGCAAAATACATTCACTTGACAAACATAAAATCATGTTTGTACTTCCAAAAACCTTTCCATCGCTATATGATAGACAAATATCCACTGCAACCCCTCGATAGACAATCTGAATATGGTCGTATTGGTATAATTGCTTCATTATAGCAATACAAGGGAACATAACTCAGTGGTACGACTTTAAAATATAATACCCAACGGCAACATTTGCTTGAAAATGTCTTCATAGACCAGTTGTTGCATCAAAGACAAGATAAATAGCGGAACGTTCCCTTTATTCATATAACTATACTGGGGACTAAGTGCATCAATAAATAACAACTTTTGGGTGGATACTTTCGTTTGTCTATAATACAGGTCTATCAACTGTGGTATTATACCTTTCATAGGAATCTAAATTCGACCGCAATTTAGATATTTCTATTTTAAAGTACATTTTCAAAATTGAAATTACAGGTATTATTGCCCTTTTGAATTACTTATTTTAATCTAAAAAAAACACATAAAACCATACATCATGTTACATAACTACTAGTATCTCACTTTGACCTGATCATACATTGATTTATAAAGGAAATCATGCCAGTTAACAAAAAACAACTGAAAGTTGGATTATAAATATTCATAAAAAAAAAAAAATACTTCCTGAAATTTATATTATGTTATTGATAATTCATTCTTCAATAAAACGGATATACGTTGTGCATTTAATTTAGTCTTCCAACTAAATCTTGTGCTGAATTTATGTTTTCCAACATCATTTCAGCGCAAACATATTATACAGTGACTTCAGTCAAACTCACCAGAATTAATCTGTAGTAGAAAAAAACTTCATGATCATATTTTCGTCGATTCATGGTAACGAAACAACTTGTACGATCGAACTTTTTAAATGTACGATCGAACTTTTTAATTCGTTAATATGCACACAACTCCACATCATAGCACATGCGCATAGATTCCAGTGTACTATACTCTACATATATGACGAACATCCTCTTTGGAAATTGGTCATTTGGAAATTGGTAAGGCTATCACGTCAGAACCATTGTTTTATACCTATAGATCTACATGTATATGTTTCCTTTGTTTGAATTGTCTTTTAGAGTCAATCCACAACAGCCATAGCGCATAACTGCATTGCAACGATACAGTCAACGCATACTATCATGGTCGCGTAATATTATGTATCTAAAATAGTCTTCACAGACAATTGAATACCGCATTTCAACCGTGTTAATACTACTCATACACCGGGTGTGTAACATGCCTGGATGGCGGCTAAATCTGTAATCGTATATTATATTAAGACCGCGTGAACAGCTTGTGAAGGCACTAATGGTAAAGGAACCAATTTAAGCTGACTTGCCCATTACGAGCGACGGCGATGCGAACGTCATACACACATACCATGACAGTTGGTGCATGGAACTCGGAGTTTATCCTTTACGATAATATTCATTTCAATTACGAGTTCTTGTAAAATTATAAATTAACACTATTTCATTGTAGCGCAACATCACACACGCGCAATGTTCTGTTGGCCAAGTCTTTTCATGGCCGCTAATTAGCTACAAATAACATTAGCATAATACAGTTAGCGCCTTACTCACCGAGCCAATGATCAACACGGACCCGATTAGAAGCAGATCATCCATAGATAACACTTCCAGCGTAAACTGTCGCGTGTTGCGCTTTGCTGGAATCGTTTCTCAAAGCGAAACGCGAATTACTGTCTGAGTACGGCGAGATGGGCGCACACAGAAGAAAATGTATCACTCGATAAACTTTCCACCCTTCGTCCACAACTGGTTCCTAATCGACTGAACTGGTCGACATTACAAAAGATTGAACCTGCATCACGTTGAGTTATGGCTATTCCTCATTTTCAAAGAGGCATAAAATGGAGTGATTGACGTACTTAAGAACAGATTTCTGTTCCAGTAAATGGCATTCGCTTTCACTCGCTCGTCGTAGATTTTGAGCCAAAGTGGCAAAAGTGAAACGTGACCCGGACGAATGTGACGTGGTGTATTGACCGAGGACGTGCATGTAGAGATAGCATTAATTTGTGTAGAGGAACCAATTGCACATTAACTCTCTCCATGCTGGAAGCAATCAGATGACCCAAAGACCAGTCCATATAGTCCTAATAATAAAGGGTTAAACATAAATCATGTTCATCAAAAATAAAATATGAAAATATATAATAGCACGATATCCAACAGCTTCTTTATACATCCACCATTAGTCTTTGTCTAATTCTTTTCAAATAGACTTTACACACCATCATACTGACTTTGCCATTCATTATCAACACATTACTGTTCATGTTGATGCGGTAAGTGTGCTCGGGTTTGAATGGTTCAATAGCCTCGATAACAACGAAAACATCTGTTATATGTTCTTAATGGTCAAGGAAGAAACATTAATATTTCGGGTTTATTGGGCCAATTGATCTTCGTGCTCGCAAGTCCATGCAGTAACACTCCAGCGTGTTTCAGTTAATGTGTGCACTTTAAGTAGATCGTATTTATACCTGTGTATATTAACTCTTTCCATGCTGGAGGCAACCGGAGATGCCCTAAAGAGCTGTGTATGTGGCTAATCCAGCAGTACAGGGAGAGGGTTAATTGGATATATTGTTTTTATTTTATTAACACAATTCTCTTAATCCGCCTTGATGCATATATATTTGATATCGTCAAAAGTATATAAGAGATCCCAACATGGCAGCATGAAAGACAATTGGCTCCTAATAACCATCAGCGCGTCTATTGTCACAACGGTTTTATGCCAGATCATTTGGATAACCACTTGATACAACAAGAATATCGTTGTATTAATTCGTTCTGAAATGCAGCTATTTAAAGTATATAGAATTTGCGCTTAGTATATTTTCAATTTAAATCAGGTTTTGGAGTTTCATTCAAGGAGGGCCAGGGAGATTGTGGAATCCATATTATGATGTACATGTATATATTTAAAGGCATAATATCACAGTTGATAGACCTGTTTAATCGGACAAACAAATTTCTATCTGAGACTAATTACGCTTAATGTATCCACATAAAAGTTGTTATTTACTGATGTACTTATCCCCCAGCACTTGATAGTTATAAAACAAATCATATTTTATATTTAAAAAGGGAACGTTCCGCTATTTATCTTGTTGTTGGTGCACACATTTTCTAAGAAGGAATGCGAGCAAACATTATAATTATCTCCCCTTTGAATGATAGATAAAAAAATCAGGGTGGGTGCAGTGGAGATTTGTCAAGCACACAGCGGTGGAAAGCTTTTTGGAAGCACAAACATGATTTTATGTATGTCAAGTGAATGTACCGGTACTTTGCAGTTACAGCTAAGAACTATAGTACAAAACAAGCATAGACATCTGTCTGTGATAGTATGCCTTTAAAGGTCTCGTTCTATGTAATTCATTTACAAGAGTGTTTTTATTTTTATAGCGAAGATTATTCGTAAAATATATTATTTTAATAAATGCCACGCAACAGTACATGTATTCCAGTGATGTAATGGTGATATGTTTGTGGTGGGGAAATATAGTAAATGTATCAGTAATCACACACTGGCTTTGATTTCCTCTCTATGTCCAACAAATGAGAATAAATGGGGAAATCGTGCATAACGGTTTTATTTGTATTTTTTTTTTTATACATGTATATTAAAAAATATATCACCTACATGTATATGTACAAATTGTAATTTGAGTATTCCAGACTCATAACATTATTATATACTAGAAAGCCAGCACCGCCATTCCAATTACTGTAATCATGCATGTATAATATTGGTACCAAAAATATTATGTAAAGATAACCTGTATATGAAAAAGGTGAACTGAGATCATAAAAATTAAACCAGCAAAACAATGGTGAATACATGTACTCAGAGCTAAATTAAAAGAAAAAACCCTCCTAAAATTAGCACATAAAATAAAATACTAGACCTTTTTTCAAAAATAAATTACTTTCATTAATTAACTTGCATTCACAAGAGCAAAACAAATACAGTATGGCCTGCCAACCTCAAAATTACCTTCACTAAAACTTTAAAATGCAAATTTTCATAAAGGTTTCACATAATATACATGTATTTACCGGTAGTTTTATTCAATATATCTTATTTTTAATACCAATCTTTTTGGTGATATATATAATACATAGTAAGATCCATTAAATTAAGCTCAAGTAATTGGGCTACCAAGTGTAAATATCATTTGGGTTTGTATAATGCTCGGTTTTTGTTTTGTTTTGAATAATTAAATTTGATTTGGCCCAATAGTAATGCCAACAAATAAACCAGCACTTGAAACCATGCTGAATTTCTTTATGATTCTACCCTGTAGATATAAACATCTGTTTAAAGCAGGCAATGTGTGGATGATAACAATGACGATTGCTGTTGCCATCTATACACCAGTCGTTCTAGTAATGGTTATTGATGAGAAATGTACACAATGGTCATGGTGTATATTTGATAAATCAATATAAACACTGTTAGAACTTAGAAAACTGTACATATCATTCTTCCAACTGGATATTTCAGAAGTATTTTATGAAAGCTTCATTGGTTTTACACATAGATTATAACGACTGGATTGCCGACTCACGACAATCTCGCGGTTATGTGCCGGTCAAAGGAGAGATAACGATAACGATCGGTGTTGATCTTCAGCATAGCTTATAAGTCAATGTTTATTATAGAATCTATGCGTGCACACACCTTAACATCGCACAAAAGCAGTGTCTAAGCATGTTCAAAGCATCGCTTCGCTAAATGTTTTTGTGAAGTGTAAAC
>JAUTBX010123584.1:0-10693 GCA_032361465.1 Lepetodrilus tevnianus | reverse complement strand
CTCTCTCTCTCTCTCTCTCACACACACACACACACACACACACACACACACACACACACACACACACACACACACACTCATATGCCACATCTCATAACAGCCCGACATATAATTATCTTACCAAATACCTTCCTATTTATTACTTATAAGGTGTGATGAAATGGTGTCATGCCTATCTTGCAGGTATTGGCGGTCGATGAACTGTATTGAACTAATAAATCCAAACAGACCACACTGACACATATGCTCTTACACAACAACCACGTGCTCTAGCACTGCACACGCTGTTTTTACTTCTGTATTTGTCCAATAAACACATCATTTTATTTTATTTTATTTTATTTAATTAAAACAGTTAATCTAAAACATATTTATTTCCTACGAATCTCGAGCTAGTTAACTATTGCATATATAACGTGCTGCATTCTACTGTAATATTCTTTATTAGACAACATGTCATTGCTAGTTTTCAAAATTAAGGACCAATTTCTCCAAGATCCGGTGAGATCGACACGTCAACACTCCATATTTTTAGTCTCTTGTGTGATGTAAATTCCCAGTTGTATGTTTTGCTGGTTGCTATTGTGGTGGCGCGAAACGGGCTATTCAAACCGTTGCCTCATTAACGGCACTCCGATTTTGAACAGTGTTTGAACCGGCAGACTAGAGCCATCAACACTAGGGTTGATCTTTGTTTGGAGTGGACGATGAAATGAATTTTTAATGATAATTAAATCCTCATTTACATAATTTGCAATGAGAGGAAAATCAGAGGGAAACCAGTGCGACTGTCTCCCATCAGTGATTATTTACTCGTAGTGATGTCATCCCACTCCAGATAGAGTCTCAAGTGGCGCATGGACATCTGGATATACGGACGGATGGTCGGGTGGCAGGGTGGGGAACAACTGTGGTGGGGCAATCGTGGCAATGACCGAGTTCCTTCTTGCCAGGGCAATAAGCAATATCAGATAGTATGGCATTCTTAAGAGGACACTCTGCATTACATACACCGTCTTGGAGCTCATTGCATGATGCTGGATTTGAAGAGGTATTTTATCAATGTTTTAATACTTAATCTGGTTAAATTTACCAATGGAGTTTGTGTACCTTGGTTGTACGTAGCCTACTTTGTTTACAATTCTTCTATTGGGAATAATATTTACTTATAGGAATAATACTTATAAAAGGTTATTTCTCTTCCCCAAGGAAGGACATTGTCATAAGCAGACAACATATATACAGAAACTTAGAATTTTTCTTCAGGGCAACTCTTTTCTTGCATGTTGACGAGATTGATAGAATTTTCTTAAATATTCTCAATAGTACAAGAGTACTCATCACCACCATTCATTCTAACTGCCGACGGCTGCGATGGTTCTGGATTTATTCTAGCACTATGTGGGAGTTGGCGTAAGAACCACCCATAGTCACTGGAAGAGGTTTCAACCAGGTTTCTCTTCGTATTTCGTCGTCACTTGCTCTCCCTCTCTTGCACGTGTTGACGTTAGTCTTCACTGAATGAGGATAAGCTCTACTAAGGATTCGCCTAAGGATCTGCGAGTGCCTCTCCACCTCGGTGCCCTGGAAGAGCTGCAGACAGCCAGCACAAGGACTCCAAACATTGACACATGCTTCCAGCCCGGGCCACGAGGGCAGGCCGCTCGCCAATCTAATTACACATGTTTGTACATCGCTAACAATCCTATGAATATTCATTTTTTCCCCCCCTTGCCTCTCATGCCATCTGCGATCTATGACAGATTGGATATAGTCACCAGGAGCTTTGGCTTTTTTTGTCATATTTCTATGTCAGTGCAAATCGCATTTCACTGTTGTCGATTGAACCTGATAGGGCCTTAAATGCGCAGGACGCAACAGTAAATACATTTATAAAGAGGATTACGTTTGTTTGTCGCGCAACAAGAACCCCCACACTCGGAGTATGAAGTACAACAGAATAATCTCGTTGTGCCACTCGTGGGTAGGAGATTATAGGAACAGTGTGGGTTTAAGAACTCGGTTTTCTGATCAGAAACACCCATCGAACTTTCGGCCTGATATGCTGTACAGTGCGCGCGTTCTTCCACTCCTGTCATGTTGTGATACCTTTGCAATCCTGATATAATATATACATTAAAATAGCAATCAACATATAAAAGGTAGACATATACATGTATTGTTGAAACATAGCAATATAATCAGCATGCATACGAATTAGTATTGGTGTACTAGTATATATAATTATTATCGTTATTAGACAATTTCAAAAGACTGATATTTGTTCAAATAATTATGTTGTTATCAAAATTCCGTGTTTTGGTTTCTATAATTAGTTTCTAAAAAAATGTATTTGTTACAAATGGATATTCACTATACCTGTAGCTAATTGTCCATTTTGTGCTGGTTTTTTATCTGAAAAACCCCCCCAACCAAGTTATTAAGTTGAATGTGTTCGAACTTGCTTTTCAGTACTGTTGAGTTACGCAAATCTTTTTAATTCTATTTATAAAATATTTGTACTTAGAAATATCTTAATTGGGAAATGTGAATCACATTTAATTGTTCTAGCATAACCGATGCTTTATGAAAAGCGACTGGACTGGAATAACACAACCACGTGCCATGGAACACTGGTCGTATCCTCTTTGAACAAAGTCAGCGGTCGCTAGCCCATCATGCGAGTTTAATTCTCATTAATTGGACTGGGGAGCCTCCTGGCCTCTTGACCAAGGAACTTGTTTGGCCATTGGTCTGTGTAAATGCCATAAGCTGTTTTCAAGGACCCGACTTCACTGGCAATTCAGCAAACTATACTAGCACAATACTGCATGAGATCCCGATCTCCGAGATGTATTGTCCGATCTCCGAGATGTATTGTCCGATCTCCGAGATGTATTGTCCGATCTCCGAGATGTATTGTCCTATCTCCAAGATGTATTGTCTTCGAAGCATATTCAGCTTGCATCATACGTTCTTGTGAGATGTACACGAGTTGTTTAATGTGGATAATACGCATCTTGGATTTCGTGATCAGGTTAGAAAGATAGGGCTGTTAAAGAGTTAAATTCGAAGAATTCCATTTTTAATAACATATGTATTTTTAAACAATGCGACATTGATCGGTGTCTGTGTAGGTCTCTGGCATCAAAGCGTAAGCAGAATACCCGGTAGATAAATTAACAAATTGTTTGACCTGACTGTAATGTTTTCTCATAGGGTATGTCTGTCATGTTAATGCTCTCGTGTATGCGTGTCCTCTACTGAAGAGTGATGGACAAAGTATTACGATGACATTAATTGAAACTGTACTGGTATTGGTATTGGTTGCATGATCATCCACATTGTCTTAGTAAACACTTATTAAACACTAAATACATGACGTATCGCTCTATGGTAGTTATTGAACTGTTATACGATTTCAATACCTCGTCGTGAAGAATGTGAAGAACGTCTTCTCGTACTAAAGAGGGCATGGACAAAGTATTACGCTGCCATTCATTGAGACATTGAAACTGTATTGGTGGTATGATCATTCCGCTGTCTTACTAAATACTAAATGTATGATGTATCGCTCTATGATAGTTATTGAACTGTTATTGCAATGCCTCGTCGTGAAGAATGGCCATTGATGTCATATTTGATTCCACACACTTAATTACGTCTGTTTAAAATATCCCTCGAGATTTCGTGTAGGCCTATCAGTTTGTAGGAGGAGCTAGGGTGGGAGCGTGGGGTGCCTCCATATCATCCTCCCCTTAATCGAGGCTGCTGTCATATGGTTTATCTCGTCTAATCGTGGCTCTCGACAGAGTCCATAGCAATTATTGCCCACCCCATGGGACTCATTATCTGTCCGTCCACAGGTGGAAAATAAGAATGCCGGAGCAATCTGGTCAGGACCGAGGTTGAATTATATCGCTTGTTGAAATCTAACCAACCATGCGTGTTGCGGAATGGTCCAAAAGTCACTGAACTGAAGCCGGTGGAGGTGATAATTATGTCGTATGTTTGGTAAACGGCCGTTCCAATTGGTTAGATTCGACGTCTGCTACATCTTCAGCAGACGATAATACCCATTGCCAGGCTAGTCTCCCAGGACGATGCTGGACGACCGCTCTCGTGTAAATACGGAGTAATTACAAATGACACAACACAACCTTAGACAACGGAACTCGAATTTCATGGATGAAGGACTTCTTTATCTGAGCTGTTAAGTTTATCACCAGTCAAGATCCCCAGACACGGAGGCATTATTTATCCGGGTGATGGTGACACCTAGGGGAATAGAAGGCCAGACTAAAGAGAAAGCGACAATTCCCAATGGCATTTTTCAATGTAACACAGCGAACACTGATTTCATCGTATGGTGTACCTCCAATCACCAATAATAGCAATCTAATAGCAATATATATATAATGAATGAATGAATAAATGAATTGTCTTTATTTCCTCCAAAACTTCATATATAAAATTATATACTATATATCTTATTATGTTTTAGGAATTACGCTTCTGTACACATGTATACTTACATGTCTTACCATTATTTTAGTCTGGGACTAACTGTCGTGTGTATAGGCATCAATGACATTCGTCTCCGCAAACGTCTCAAATATATTTCACAAATATCCATGTCAGTTCTAAAATATGCTAATGTAGTAGTATGCCATTGCTGACCTTTATACTAAATTTAGTATATTCTGATAGGAATTACAATAATTCTGGTACTAGTATTTGATTTCTTTTCCTCTCTTAAAAATTGATTAAATGTTATTATTATACCATGACTGGAGTTTCTATTGTTATACTGAATTCGTCAGTTTACGATAATTATTGTGAAGCATTTGGTTGATATTCCTTTAATGTATGACCTGTACTTGACAAACAAAATAATTACATTTTACACATCATTGAATACCAATTTAACACATTCTCTCATAATTCATGTTCATAGTTTAAGTGTTGTGAAAATGGCTTAGACAAATTGTCAAAAGATTATATTTACGAAGCCATGGTGGTATCAATTTAGTAGTATATCCACGTCCATGTGGACGTCGTAATGGTATCTTATCACGTTGTAAATTATTATATGTCATCGACTGTCATCTACTACAGATGTATATGAATATGTTTCAATAATGATTATTCTTAATATTACTTAAATAATTATATGCAAACATATACCAAATACATCTATAACAGTATCGCATTGTTGTCGTTTTATTTATTATTATTATTTATAATTTTGAATCTATACGAGAACATATTAAATCTATATAATATTTACCATTGGTATTTAAAAGAAATACATTAATGAGTATGTTTCTTCTATTTCTGGCTGGACATTAATTATAATTTCAAATGATATGCTCTATACGCGCACAGGTAGATATAAAAGATTGTTAGTTATTTCACGAAACATACATAATAAGGACATCTGAGCTTTTAGTCCAGCTTTGAATTTTAAAAAAAACTGACCAAACCTTGTTTTTAGTGGAGGAAACCGCAAACAAACAACACAGGGAAGACGGGTATCTCTCTCCACAATGTATTGAGCATACCCGCCACAAACACTCTCCCATAGAAACCAATGTGAACATTTGGAAAGTAGTCCTACTGGAAGAATAGCGCTGGCTTGGTCAATATTGACAGAGGATCAATTACGCTCTGATCAGAGTACTGACAAGCACGACGGTATAAAGACACAGGATGTCCCACAGTAGCCTGTCCTGGGGAGGGGTGGCGTCGCAGGGAGGAGGGGGACAAGTTATATTCTGACAAACTGGGGTACTAGTATGTGAATAAGGGTATGGTATGCCTGATGGATAATCCTGAAGGTATAAAGTGCTGAACAGGACTGAAAGTTGATGTAAAACCAATGTTCTCTGAGGAGGGGAACAGGTTATATTCTGGGGGTATGTTATGATGAGATATGTGTATAAGGGTATGGTATGCCTGATGGATAATCCTGAAGGTAAAGTGCTGAAGTGAAACGGAATGAAGGTTGATGCAAAAACAATGTTCGTTGAGGAACAGGTTAGACACTGGGGTATGTCATTGTGCATAAGGGTATTGTATGCTAGCTGGGTTATGTGTATAAGGGTATGGTACGCTGGGGTATGAGTATAAGGGTATAGTATGCTGGGTATGTGTGCATACTGGTATGGTATGCCTGATGGATAATCCTGAAGGTAAAGTGCTGACACGGACTGAAGGTTGATGTAAAAGCAATGTTCGTTGATGGCTCGCACTCTAGAATGTTATCGTAGGTACTATAAATAATGCTACTTGTTCAGTGAGAGTGTCCTACATAACATGCAATAGTAGTGTCAACCTATACCCTCAGAAATATGATTATTTGTCGCCTTCAGTAGTTTTGAATATGATACCTTTGACAGGAAATATCACCCCGCGACGACATTAGTAGTAGTGTCACATTTTACCTTCAATAACAGTGTCATACATTTGTATATCAAACAATGTCATACACCGACCTTAGTAATAGTGTCATACATTACCTCCAGTAATAGTGTCTTATACCTTAACATAGTCTTTATGAATAAAGTATGCTTAATTCATTAATCAGTACCATGCCTATCTGTAGCAATACGTATATATTAAAACATTCTACAGGCAATAGCAAAGCATTGATATAATATATGTGAGTATTAAATTCAATAACAACGGGTAGACCTCTACCCGATACAGGGTTAAATACGCAGGACTTCCTTACATTCATCAAAGCAAGTCTCCAGATTTTCCTGATTGCTATTACAAAGTTGATGCCTAATCATAGCTGACAGAAGTAATTGTGCCTCATACCTTCTCTGGGTATCTCGGAGGTGAGAAATACTTGTAGACCACAAGATGGCTTTGATATAGAAGCATCGCTGCTTGTGATATTAAATAATATATTGAGTCCTATCACCTCCTTAACGTTATCTGTACGTCAATTTTCCCTTTCTTGTCCCCTTGTTGTCACACCTTCGTATTGTAATCTCAGAAGACCACCATCATGGTTTGTGTTCATAGTATAATACATATCAATCTTTCATAAATAAGAAGATATTAAAATGTGTTTGTGGGTGTAAATACGAATACTCGCTGCAAAGAAAGGTAGGTGTCCTGTCAGGTATCCGGGCCAGCACACATAACGTCGATGCTCATAAATAAACCAGGACACCCGAGCTGAAAGTGTCCTGCCAGGATCCTGTCTGGGGTCCGTTGCTCAGAACAATTGTAGTGCTACAATAATTGTAACTGGGCTCCCGCCACAATAAAATGCGCTGACCTTACAATAATTGTAGGCTACAATCCGCTACAATATTGTAGCGATCCTGGAACATACAGGGCCACTTACTATTTTTGTTTTGAATAATTTGATGTTAGTAACCTTCAGTTTGTCTGGTTGTTTAACAAGGCTATGTATCCGGACATACCAGTTGTTTACATGTATATTGTTTCCTAGATTGTGACTTTTCCCCATATACACATTGCAACGTGTGCGATCATCTTACCGTGAATATATCCTGACAATGTGAGTTCGATCACGTCCATACTAACGTTGTCAAGTACTAGCAGTCATAGTAAAAGTCAGACGTACTGCATGCATTAGATGATTTCTACATGTCCGTATTTGCATATACACACGTGTTCAAGCAAACAGTCTAATTCCCATATAAATACTCCTGTTAAATATATACCCAATCCAATCTCTTTACTTCTACGGGTTGAATTACACTTGAATCATTCCCAAACCAAATCCCCTGACCATGTTCAGTTCCTGTTCAAGAGATTGTTTTACCATTGAAACCATTGCCGTAACCCATGAGAGTATCCCTCACCTATACGTCCCTACCGTGTGTGACTCAGTGCTATTTGAGGTGAATGTCGAGCACATATTTGATTTTACTTCAGCTGAAGTTTAAAGTAAAATTTCTCTGCAAACAACAGCACTGCAACTGCCAGAGAAGCCCCACGATTTGAACACCGGTGAAATCCTATCGACAAATCGCGCAAACACTGAGAGTGGAAGTTCAAACCGATCAGACGAAACATCCAGAAGAACTGTTTAGTAATCCCCATACAATGGAGGTTCAGGGATTGCAGTTGCCGCGCGGTGCCGCTAATGTTACGGTATCGGTGTCGATAACTTTCAAGTGATTTCCCAATCCCGATGTTCCGCTGGTATCATGTCAAACTGAGCATATTTATTTTCACGAAGACGTGCTTCTCCAGACTGTATTGTGTTCTGGAATCGGGATCACTCGATGACCGTACAATCAGCAGAAGGATCACCTCACTGCTACAGGGATACTAGTGCTTGCTATTGTTGCTGCTTTAATTATAGGAACGACGTTTCATAAAGAGTCTGACTTTCATCAATGCAAATTGATGGAACGCATCTGCATGTTGCTATGTTGTTCCATCGCTTACACACTTTGCATGTCTGGTCCCAAAGGCATGACACAGTCTGGAATAGATACAGCATATTGTGAAGTATAGTATCTAATTGAAAGTCCTGATGGAGTTGCGTTTACTCTATTGTAAAGTGTCTTAAGACTATATAGCCTGTAGAATAGAAACATAACATTGTGAAGTATAGTCTAGTATCTAATTGAAAGCCCAGTTGGAGCTGCTTTCTGTGTATTGTAAAATGGCATATGACTCTCAATTTGAACACAACGAGGTATTATGCCACCAAACTACGTATATACAATGGATTCAGAGTCAACAGTATACAGTGTTAATATGTTGTCGTCCTTACAGACATTCAGATATTGCCTACCAGTCTCTGGATTTGTGTCTGCATCACTGCCATCAGGTATCGATGACAGATGGTTCTTTGCGTAGCTCTACAAGATCGAAATGAAGAAAGCATACAAGTGTCCGTTTATACACTGCACACTTGCACAGCTGCATACATTCCATGTCCATAAAGATACATAGCAAATGCACCTTTGCACACGCTGCGTGTGAAGGACGCCATATTGTCAGGGTTAAGTTACACGTTGACATGCGCATTGATCAGCATCCGGGCTAAGCGAGATTCAACCGATGATGTTTGCCTTCTCTGATGAGTTGTGATATACGCATGAAGTCCATCCACTATCGCTCTCAGATCCTTTTGATTGCTAAGACATCTCGGCTTGATCCACAATGGTAACAAATATATTTTGTCTTTAATCGGTTCGTTCAGTCGACAAGCCTGGGA
Source organism: Lepetodrilus tevnianus (assembly GCA_032361465.1). Lineage (NCBI taxonomy): Eukaryota > Metazoa > Mollusca > Gastropoda > Lepetellida > Lepetodrilidae > Lepetodrilus > Lepetodrilus tevnianus. The sequence continues at coordinate 1,476 of JAUTBX010123584.1, read as the reverse complement.
ACATAGACAGTAGGCCAATCTCGGACAAACTATGGCGGCGTCTTTGAGAAACCCGGGATCGAAAATGAAAGAGCAATTATGGACACACTTTTTATTGAAAGTTTGACTTTAACGGACAAGTGCAAACAACGGACGTTGCATGTTCCTTTACACGGAACATAGCCTTGGATTGATCGGAATCTAGGCTTGTATATATCAAACACCAGCACAATGCTTAGGCCAAACATCGCCATGAATTAAGGGTAGAGTCAACATTCAGCCGGACTGTGGCTTTCTGCAGACGGACAATCGTCCAGACCCATTGATATAACTGGCTGGGTTTGAAACTGTTTGGGCAGATTGTCGGGAAGAGACCATGAGGACTCTTCTCTACAACGCTGGACAAATACACGCATGGAAAAACTCAGCCAGCGCCGTCAGAACCAGACCATCACACCGAGGATATTGTAATAATTAGAACTCCCAGCTTTTATGAATCCTCAAAAGCGCTGTGGCAGGTATTTGTTAATAAAATCGAGTAAATAAGTTCATCTCGTGTTTGTTTGAACAATAGGGCAAGGGTTTATGCAGGCTGGCGACGAAAGACGACCCTTGTAAAGCACTCGGGTATCAATGAAGCGGTATAGATGTATAGGCCCCTACACTGTACACTCCCCGTACACTGAAGCCATCATATGTATGTTACTGTTGTTAAGCATTTCGCTATTATGCCTATACCAACTGCATAACACTGAACTATATTTTCTAACGTCGAGACGTTTTCATTGGTGTTGACTCAGTCTAGTAAGAAACAACATCGAACCTTTTCACAACCTCTGTAATTATACATTTCATAAACATTGACGTCTGTCGTCTTTGCCAATGAATCTTGCGTCAACTGGTTTCCATTAGGGTCTGTTCTGAAGTCCTGTGTAGATCAATGTTACATATAAAACAGAAATACTAACGTGTGTATGTACCCTATTCGACCTGTTCAAACTGCAGTATATCCACCCACATAGCAGCATTGGGAGTTAGCCAGGAGAGGTCAATGATTGTGTACTGAACTCACAAGTACTTTGTCAGATTCTCTCTCTCTCTCTCGCTCCCTCCCTCCCCTCTCTCTCCCTCTCTCTCTCTCTCTCTCTCACTCTCTCTCTCCCTCCCTCTCCCTTACTCTCTCTCCCTCCCTCCATCTCTCTCACTCCCTCCCTCTCTCTCTCTCTCTCGCTTTCTCTCTCCCTTCCTCCCCTGTCTCTCCCTCTCTCTATCTCTCCTCCTCCTCTCTCTCTCTCACTCTCCCTCCCTCTCCATTACTCTCTCTCTCCCTCTCCCTCTCCATCTCCCTCTCCCTCCCCCCTCTCTCTCTCTCTCTCTCTCTCTCTCTTTCCCTCTCCCTCCCTCTCTCGCGGGCTCTCTCTCCTCTCTCCCTCTCTCCCGTCACCCTCTCGCTGTCCTCTCTCCCTCTCCCCTCTCCCCTATCCCCCCTTCTATATA
>JAUTBX010123573.1:0-10696 GCA_032361465.1 Lepetodrilus tevnianus | reverse complement strand
GTCTGAGAAGTTACCCGTCCTTTGATATTAATATAAAAATAAAAATACAACTTTACCAGTCCTCGCTGAAAGTACTCTGTCGTGGGCGTGTGGGCGGGCTCTATTTCAAACACTGTCATTAGGCTAACTTTAACACTTACTATGTTGACTTACTATGTTTCAGAATGTTGAGCATTCTAGCCAGAAGTCTGACAGCACTGAAACATTTCACCCCCGACCTCTGCGAGGTGTTGTTAGATCAGGTACGCACATTTTCCTGGTAATAATGTACAGCGCTATGAGCACGCTGTAGCGTGGATTTAGCGCTATATAAGACTTTATATTATTATTATTATTTGTGACAACATTTATGTCGAAAACTCCAACAAAAATTATATGAATTACTGAGTGTTGAAGCTGTACAGGGACCAAGGTCAGCGGAGAATGGGTACCCGGAAGGATGAGATGCACATGTGAATGATAACCTTGTAGCACCTTGAACAGCAGCATTGGTTCCATACTCCCCAGGAAATTGAGAATGTGAAATGAATGTGCACTGATCCATTGACCGGGATAATAATGCAACTCTATGAGCATGCTTTCAATCTTGGATTTTGCAGATTCGCGCAGCGACATTAAACTCCATATTCACTCACACTCACACTCACTGACTGGATTTGGCACAATATAAATGTTGACATGTAATATTTTGTTCTGTTCAGAGTATGGACATCAGTGAGTACGACTGCTTCCTAGGCCTGGGCTTCAGCACTCCGTCCGTGGATCAGGAATCTCAGCCCACGTTCGGGACATTCCTGTCCTGTGTGACCACCTGCTACAGGCTGCTCAGCAAGGTAGGACATGATTGATGATTGTTCAGAAAGGTAGGACATGATTGTTCATCACAGGACTTGATTGCTTAGCAAAATAGAACATGATTGCTCAGCATAGGACTTGATTGTAAAGCAAGATAGGCCTTGATTGTTGAGCAAGGTAGGACATGATTGATCAGCAACGTAGGACATGATTGGTCAGCAAGGTAGAACATGATTGATTAGAAAGGTAGGGCATGATTGTTCATCACAGGACTTGATTGCTTAGCAAAATAGAACATGATTGCTCAGCATAGGACTTGATTGTGAAGTAAGGTAGGACATGATTGATCAGCAAGGTAGGACTTGAGCAATCAGCAAGGTAGGACATGGATGCACATAAAGAGTTGATTGCTCAGCAAGATAGGAATTGATTGCTAAGCAATGTAGGACATGGTTGCTCAGAAAGAGAGCACATGATTGATCAGCAGATGTTGATTGTGTGACGTCACCTCTGATGAGTCGAGTTACACAGAGGCAAACACAGATAATCAAACACCCACGCAAAACAGACAAACCCTTGACTGATATCGAAAATATTTGTAGGCTATATTATGTCGAGATCTTGGCTCATTGCAGGATAAATGCAATTATTATTATTATTATTTTCAGTTGGAGCCACGGACCACAGGCTCACCACACGGATCCCCAGAGACTGCCACCAGCCAGCACATACCAAAGTAAGCTTCTTTGAACTGCGGTGTAGAGCCACCTTCAAGATTATGTTAATCATATCAGCTTGTCATGTAATAGCAATGAGACATGCATCACTTATAGGCCAAGTTCCTTTGAGCGCAGTACAGTGTACTCGCACAGACATGTGACGTCACTCCAGTAAGCTGTACTGAGTGAAATGAATGGACAAGCAAGATGGCGGCAAAGAGTTGCCTTAGATGTGGTGACGTCACTGTACTTTTTCTGTGCTGTCTGCACCACCTCGCTAGCGAGTACAATCTACACACAGTCCGAGAACCGTGCAACACATGTCTGTTCGACGTACTCTAGACAGTGTACTGCGCTCAAAGGAACTTCCCCATAGTGCCAATGAAACTGTTAGCCACGGGCTGGTACTGCCAAATCAAGGATAACAGCGCTATCATGAGTGTGGGAAATATGCCTTCTACACACAGGTTTGAACTTTTACCTTGGAATGTTTGACATTGAAGTCTACTGTAGTAGGATCACTTAAATATGTACATGTTTCTTAGAATTTTATCAACGACAATTTTCTGCGTAGAAATCAGCCGATTTGTTTGTCATGGGATTTTATGTATTATCACCGGACGTGGCTTGCGGCCCGCAGCCCCCAGGCGCTGAGCTTTGTTTTTTCGCCGACTTGATAATGTGTCGGCTGCCATGTCAGTAATTTGAGAGTTGTTTGTTGCTTTAACATGCTTTGTGGATATGACGTCACTGTTTGTGTTCTGCCTCCCTGCAGGGGTCTGGTGCTGTACGTGATGGAGAGCTCTCTGTACATCATCATGTCTCAGGCCTGTCGCTATCTCCGCACCCAGGGCTTGTCGTCGCGAGACAAACAGTTCCTCAAGCGAGAACTCGGAGCGGAACTGGTATGGGAATTTTTTGTACATTTATGTTTTTATGTAGAATAATTGTCTTATAGAGGGATATGCTATTTAGAATAAGGAAATAAAGAAGTAAATACATAAATAAATGAATGAAGAAATGAATTTAATATTTTCCTTTCCAGTTACAAATTAAGAGAATTTATGATATCATATGAAATATTAGGACTATTTGATACCGTGCATATCTGTAGCAAGACAATGGTCAGTGCTAAACTAGTCATTATTCCTATACCGTATACAGTGAGTTGAAACTCTCGTAGCGCAGCGATCGTTCTAAGGAACGTGATCAATGTCATTGTGTATGGGTGAAATATTCCCGCTGCGACGTAAATCGGCAATTCATATCATGTGTATGTGTACGTTTCAGAACTCGTTCTTATTGAGCATGTTGAGATATCTACGGCGCGGTGGAGGAGGGCCGACGTCTCCAGGTTCCACTCCCCTGCAAACCAGCCCGTCCAAGCTCAGTCGCTCGGTGTCCCAGACGACGTTCACGAGTGCACAGGATCAAGACTTCTGTAGACTTGTGCAGGAGTTTGTCACCAAGGTTCTCAGATGACCCGACCAGTGACCCGACCAGTGACCCGACTCAGACACTGATGTGAATTATTGTGTAAATATGTGCTGGACAGAGGTCAAATAATGTACCAGTCTAGAGGTGATGACCAAATGGCAAGGTTTTCGGGCGACCTGACCAGTGACCGGACACTGATGTGAATTATTGTGTAAATATATGTGCTGGATAGAGGTCAAAGTACCAAAGTCTGGAGGTGATGACCAACAGCATATTTAAAAAAAAAAACTTGCTGGGCATCTTTTGAAATTTGTTACAAGCAAGATTTCAAGATGGCCAAGATGGCCAAGATCAATCATCAAAACTGTTCACAGGATTACGAAGCATCCACATTAAAGGCATAATATCACAGATAGTTATGCTTGTTTTGTACTAGTTAGCGATAACTGCGAAGTACATTCACTTAACATACATACCATCATGTTTGTACCTCCAAAAAGCTTTCCAATTGACAAATCTCCACTGCATCCACCCTGCTTCTTTACCTGTCACTCTCAAAGGAGAGATAACTCTAATGTTTGCTTGCATTCCTTCTTAGAACAGTGATGCATCAAAGAGGGATAAATAGCGGAACGTTCCACTTTTTAAAATTGCTGGTACATTTTGGGTGGATAAATCAAATGTAATTAGTCTTAAGATCGAAATTTGTTTGTCCATTATACAGATAGATCTATCAACTGTGATATTATGCCTTTAAAATTAAAAATAAACATTGGACATTTCATATTAATTTTTAAGAGATGCATGTGGTTAATGTTGAACAGTGCTCATAATAAAATTCATTTTGTAATATACATTTTTATGTGGGAATATTTTTTATTTCATCCATGCAGTTTGCAAGGATTTAGAGCAACAATATTGTGGTAATACAACCTGGGTATCGTTTCTTGAAGCTCTCTTAGCCGCTAGCTAATACATTGCTAAGAGAGTGCTAGGTACCTTAGCGGCCTAAGAGAGCTTTGAGAAACAATACTCCAGCATGGCGTGTTAAAGTATCAACTACATTTGGAAGATTTCAGGCTCCAAGATTATGAAACATTTTGAGTATGATTTTATATCCAGATTTGTGAACATAACCCGAGCATGAGTTTGTGCTAAAAAGGTTTTGTAATCTTGGGCTGGTGTGGACCGATGTTTCCAAATGTCTTCTACAGTCGGTAAGCAATATCCAAAAATGCAAGGTAGAATCCAAATAATCTGGGTAGCTTCATGACGACGTACTTGTTAAAGATCTGGGCCCATATTCGCTAAACTTCGCAAGTCCCAGGAAGGTCGTAAGGATTTGCCTAACTGGTTTGTGTTCTTAACGCTCCAGTCGGCGTCTGATGTAAAAGATTTTGAGTGTATTGATAATTCGTTTCAAACACCCAACAAACACCTAGTGTAATGAAATTAGCCAATGACTCATGATGATAAGAGTACCCTCATTGGCTAATGTCATCACGCGACCTAAGGTAGGTCTGTGTTGAATCGAATACAGAAACTTTTCTATTAGAACAAAATGCGTTTTTGGTCAATGTTGCTGTGAAACTTCACAAACATCTGAAACTTGTGGTTCCAGAGTAGTGACAAATATTTCATAATGTCGATCAGATATCGCAGTGGAAAAACAAGCAGACAATAGATTCCAGTATCTGACCATGGCCAGTAATATATTTCAAGTAATGCATGGGACCACACAAATACCAGACTTGAACTACCCTGTCATTGGTAGATGATCAAAGCACATGCAGTAAACCTTTTCTCAGTCAAACTGAAAAAAATTGTGTTTCAATAAGAAATCATAGTTGCCTCATTTTAATAGCAAAGATCACGATATTTACAATAATTCAAACAATTGTCCAACCTCTCGCCAAAAACAGGTTGTTACATGGGGCGTGTTCAGGTTTCACTACTTTTCATACACAGACACTACTTTTTTTCCCCACGTCGTCGCCTATGGGCGAGATATTCCCGTTGCGACGTAAAACATTAATTCAATAAAAAATATAAAAAACTTTCCCCCCCCCAATCTTGCTTTGTTTTTCACACAAAACATTGCTATGTTCAATCCCATTGTAATGTCAGAACCCAGAACTGCAAATCTCACCAGACAGGGAATCGAGGCTTCCTAATGAAAAGTAATGTAATGTGAACACACCTCAGATTTGCAAAACAAGGCAATATATTTCCCTTGCCTATGTTACAAGAACATTCAATGGGTGATAGATCTATTTCATTCAATAGGAAGCATGAAATTGTTTCATAAACTTAATCCATAATGTTACATCTACCATTCACGTTCATTTGGCAAAAAGTGTGAAAGCAGAATGCATGGTGGACCAGCTTTGACAAACAAAAAATAATATTTCGCTTAATTCTTGGCTTGTTGATTGTACAAACTGCTGAGAGTTGAAAGCATTCCTCGGCCGTTCTATTTATTTACACATATCGATCGAGATCAAATTCCATAGAGTGATTATCACTACACGTAAACACATTTAGTAGCTACACATTTGTTCAGTCGACGGACGAAACTAGTATTCTATAGTATGGGCTATATGGGATATGGACAATATAGTAAATATCAAATTTACAAATATTTAGTAGCTACACATTTGTTCATAGTCGAGGGATGAAACTAGTATTCTATAGTATGGGCTATATGGGATATGGACAATATACGGTAGTAAATATCAAATTTACAAATATTCATATATACTGCAGTGATGCAGATATAACAATCCTTTGAAATGGATTCCAATGAAATTCATTGACAAGACATTCAAAATTTTATCACATTGAAAGTTTTGTTACGCAAATTTAAAAAATCCATCCGACATGTTAACATAGCGAGGACAAAATATAGTGAGAAAATAGATCTTGATACTTCCATCGCAAAAAAAGAGAAGAGAATATGAAATGACTAGGTATCAAATATAAATGAATTGATATGAAATTCATACAAGATGAGGATTAATTTAAAGTCTTAAAACTACAATTGAAAGTTACCCGGGTTGTTTGGAGCAAACTAACAGTACTTTGACAGTACGAGGCACATTGTAATAATAGCAGGCATGGCAATTTTCCGCACAGAGATTCGTAGATTTATTTGTCTAGGGGGTCGATTTTATTTGCCCTAAATTTGCACGGAGCCTGCGGCTGCCAGACTTTCTTTTTCTGCTGAAATCACAATTGTCTGTTGCCATGCCTGTAATAGATATTTAACAAGTATTTGGTGAATTTGTGAGGGAAATTAATTATTAATCCAACTCGTTTTGCATGGACACATGCATTAAAGTCCTAATAATAAACAGGTAGGTTGATAAGGCCTGAACAAGGTTACCAACATCTTGGGTTTCCATGGTATCATTTCATGAAGGTCTCTTTTCCACTACGAGACCACAGTGCTCTACGATCCCTATGTGAGTGAATATGGAGTCTTAACGTCGCTGCGGGAATCTCACCCATTTGCGACACGATCCCCATGTACACGAGATCGCTACGAGTCGAGAGCGCTATGGTGGATAGAAAGCTTTGTGAAATCATACTTGGTATAATAATATACGTGCTAAGTTATCCATAACATATTTCAGCGCGACAGCACTTGCCTACTAAGTATTTTGAGAATAGTGGAATGTAATAGGATCTTAGGAGTTGATGCAAGAAAAGTATTAACATTAAAAGTAACTTGGTGGCCAATGTATTCTTAGGCAGAATTAATTAATTTTCACACATATAATTTTCACACAAAGTTAACTTTACAACATATCCTGACCGTGATCTATATGGCACTTCCTTGACTTACTGACAGAAGTAACGTGACAACAGTGGAAATTCAACAGAGTATGAGCATACTTGTTAGCATGGATTTGGCGCACTATAAATGTGCTTACCATTATATGTAATAAATATGGCATAAGATTTGTAATGACAAAAATGTAGATCAACATGACATTACCAATTTTCAAGGTTATTTCCTAAACTATATTTTTGACTTTATCCCCTAGCTTTTGATACAACTGACTGTACTTCATAGATACGTACCAAATAGGGGTCCTAAAAGAATGTGGGACATATAGGAAAACATTTAAAGCTACAGTAATGTAGACATGAAATCAAATTTACAACAACCAAAACAATAAAGTAAAACATTATTTCTAGATGGAAAAATGGCATAAAAATGAATTATCATACGATATAATTTCCAAAATTATTCAAACAAATATTTTTATAAAAAAAACCAAAAAAAACCCCAAACTTATAAATATGTACAATATTCTTTTGATTCCAACATTACAGTCAACACTAAAAAGTCATCAAAATGATAATACACTAAATTACTTTATTGTATTTCGCTACGAACTAACAGACAAATAACAGTGGGAAAACAGGCAACTGACATATTAACAAGAAATTCTATTAAAAGTACATTGACTACAATGCCAATCGCCCCAAATCACAAACTATACTACAACAAATTAACGAGTAGACTAGCGCTAGTCACTAGCACAAGATCCTACTAAAACCTACGTAGGATACTGACCAGGGTTGTCAAGGAAACGTGCAATCTTATCAAAGCCACACATCTTAAAGCAAAGAGCAGGCGATGCCACAAAACACAAAGAGACATTATTATCCTTTTCCCAATATGGAAATTTGATTTTCTTTCTTGGAATCGTTCCGAAGTAAAACGAGAATAGCAGGCGAAATAATGAGAAGGGATTCTGGCATTATTGCTCATCATATGATAAACTTTTGACACTTGCATTGGTTGCAGTTAAATTTGATGATAAATAATGTATGGTAGTTTCATTAAACACTACAACGTGTTGTCATTCAAACTGTCCTAAACAATACAATAGCACATTGAGTACAATTCAAGAAAATAATCGCATACTGTAAAATATTTTGTCAATACATATTTTGCCAATGATTAATAAATATTACCATGTTGTTAATGTATTGGGTTGGTGATCTGAAATGACACTGAACTGAAATTGATGTCAAGAAAACGTTACACTACAAATTACAACATCACAAACTTGTCAATTCTTAATGGGTACAACCTCTGCCAATAGAATGGATACATATTTTCTCCTCGAAATTTGACAAACGTGACAAAAATTATCTCTACATCAAAACCAAAAGAATGATGCCAATATGGCACACAGTCAACAATGGGCAGGGAAAATGAATGAAATCAAAATGTATAAATATCAAATCACACGAAATTGACACAAAAAACAAACATGCAACTAATGGCCGTTGACAGAGGTGGTGCCATTCATGATGGCATTGGCATTTCCATTAACACCAGTTTTGACACTCCCATTGACACCGGCTTTAACACTGCCATTGACATCAGTGTTAACATTGCCAGTTTTGACATCAGTTTTAATGCTGCTTTTGACACCATCAGTCTTAGTGCCACCATTGACGCCAGCCTTTACACTGGCCGTGTTGTTGGCAGAGTTGACTTTGTTTTCGGACTCGGCGCTGACGGAACTTCCGACGGAATCGGAATCGCTGGCGTTGGACAGAGTCCTGGGCCGAGACCGCGTGAACGGCTCGAAGGTGTACCACTCGCTCAGCTGGACGTCGTAGTACTCCATGGTGTCCAGGAACCGCTTTCCGCTGAAGCCGCCGATGGCGAAGAGGCGGTTGTCGATGACTGCTGCCCCGACGTTGGCCCGAGGGATGCTGAGAGCCGGGCAGAACGTCCAGTTCTGGTCCTTGGGGTCGAAGCACTCGGTCGTCTTCAGACTCTGAGTGCCGTCGCTGCCTCCGACGATGTACAGCTTGCCTGCGAACAGTCAGGATACGGTAAGCAACTGGATTCAAACCTCCTAATGGATGCAACTCATAGAACATGCACTTCTGATTACTCCACCAGGATGGTCAAGAATCCATGGTGTAAAATGATCTGCCAAAGGAGTATAAAGGTGTGAAAAAGTGATGCTTGTAAATGGAGATAACCCTGAATTCAATATCATGAAACCAATGCATTAAAACCCAGATTCAAATCTTAGAAATTGAATATTGACTAACCAGAATTCAGCTAGTGAGTTAATTGTTACTTAAACATAAATGACACTGTGGGAATCTTTCAACCATATGCATAAGCTCTTTTATAGCGATATATATGAATGAATGAATGAATTATTGTTTTACGTCACAGTGGGAATCTTTCACCCATACGAGCGATATATATGTAAAAAGATTAATTTTCAAGGATGACAATTTCAAAACTACACCGCTGAACAAGTACTGTAATCTGCATTGTGTTTTATAATATACCCACCTTGATATTACTAGATTGTTTCTCAATACCAAAGAATGACAATTTCAAACATTTATCACAAACAAAATAATCTGATCCTAAATATGCACCAATATTTAAAATTAGCAGCAAACATCTCAAACAAAGTTTTTCAATTGCGACAAACTCAAAATGAGACTAGTGACAAATAAAAAATAAGACTAGATAGACCTATGACTAGACGGATTGATCGATAGAACTAGTGCTTTATGTAGCAGCAGGAATATTTCACCCATATGCAACGACTACTAGATAGATACATAAAGGACTAGAATAACTAGATGGCCATTCAATGACTGGACACCAGACTAAAAGAGACTACCTTGGAATGCCTCTATTCCTGCTCCCCGCCTGGCGACGCTGAGCGATGGACCCATCTCCCAGATGTCCTTGTCAGGGTTGTACACCTCCACTGTGCTGAACACGTTGAAGCCGTCCGTGCCACCCACTGCGTACAGCCGGTTCTTGAACGCACGCACGCACGTCTGGAAACGACCTGAGAACAGAGGACTCGACGTCTTACAACTGTATTCAAACACATATGAATAGTAAATATTGTTTGGATTTTGATTGATTGTAACAGCAGGAATATTTCACAAATGCGATTACAATATTGTTTGAAATTGCAACACTGTTCCACCACAGTGAGTGAATATGGAGTTCAACGCCGCTGCGGGAATCTTTCACCCATTTGTGACGAGTTGCACCACAGCATTCTTTACCTAGTAATGGATCATTTAGAGAAAAGACGTACCAATATTGAGAGGAGCTATGGCTGACCAGGTGTTGGTCTCGGGATCATATGCCTCGCACATCTTCAAACTTTCCTGACCGTAGCTGCCTCCAACACAATAGATCTTCCCTTTCAGAACGGCAACACCTACAAGAGAGAACCATACTCAACTGAATGCTGTTTCCATGTTTCTCTCAAAAATAGCTGTCCTCAGTTATAGTCAGGAAATGAAAATATATATTTTCAAAATAATTTTAACATTTATAATTTTTGTCGTTCTTATAGAATTAGGAATAGGAAATAATTAAAAAAAATATAAATTTTCAAATTAACTAAACCCTACCTGGAGAAGCTCTTGGGCAGGTCAGACTCTTGATGGGCGACCATTTCTTCAGATCCAGGTCGTAACACTCCACGTGATCCAGCTCGTTATGGCCGTCTGATCCCGCGATGGCGTACAGCTTTCCATCCAGATGCGCGGCAGTGAAGCGACACCGCGCCTGCCACATGGGCGCAATCTTCTCCCAGACGTTGGTCTCGGGGTTGTACATCTCCGCCGACTTCATCACCTCGCCTCGGTCGTAGCCACCTGCAGGTAGAATGTAATGTGATCATGACACGTGAAACAAATCCTAAAAGATAAAATTACTA
>JAUTBX010123551.1:0-10702 GCA_032361465.1 Lepetodrilus tevnianus | reverse complement strand
GGCTCGCTAAAAAACAAAATTGATGTCACTTGGGCATACATCTGATACGAAATGGAAGCTCGGCTAGTATCCTATAAGTATCTCATTCATTCTTCATAGTTATTTCTTATCTACCCAAATATAGTTCCCTTCTAATGGAACGATCTTCATATTTAAGTGTAATAACTTGTAGACTTTTCTTGTTGAATTAAATCTGTGTCAACTAAATATATCTTCGATTTTCAACATACACGTGAAGAAAACAAGAACTCTACAGTTATTAAAATCAAATTGTTGCATTCTACATGTAGTCTAAATAACAATAGAGTGTATTGTATTATATACACAAACTCTATTCAAGTAGTATTTTACTCGATATCTGAAGATCAAATGAGAAATTAACAGATGCCGTCTTTGGTGGGATTTTGTCTAGCTGTGTTAACAAAACATAAATAATCAATTACAGCAAATCAAGTAAATTCGCGAAATCCGTATCGGAGGTATGAATACATTGGTCAAATTACAGAATCGTCCTATGTTAAAATCAAACCAAAATTCTTTAAGCTTTTGTAGTCCAATAGGTTCTTAATTCTACTAAAGGATCAAATTTAAGAAAATACGATATTTGAATTGTCCTCGAATGTTAAATTAAAACCTCATTCATGTCAGCTCCCATTAGCATTTCTGCATCAAACACAGGTAAGGCATCCTAGTTCACCCGCTAATAGCTTAGTCAGATTAAACAGGTGAAAAATCACATCCTTATCTGCAACCAGATCATTGTCCGCTTTTGTTTTCGGCATGTCGTATTTTTTATTGTAGGACTACCGGCCACGCCCACTGGCGGTAGAGGGCAGTGCAAACAAAGACCGGAAACTCTCACATGCGACACAAGTAGGAAAGACGACGGGCGTTTTGTGTGGAAGTCGGTTTGTAGTAGTATAATACAGTTCAAAGATAACAGGTTAAAATCATTACCAGGTATAGAATAATATAGGGAAGTCAACAAGAACGCTTATAGAAGAGCTCCTAAGGAAAATGGGCTATTGGAAAGCATTGCATATTTTAAGGATGCATTCAACAAGAATGTACCAAATAATACAAGCTTCTTGTAATAAAATAACTTATTATTATTTTATATTATTACAAGAAGTATAACTATTTACATGTTACCTTTATTATATTGTTTTATATCCTGCACAAATACGAATTGTCAATAATGGAATTTCAACATTAAGCTGGTTTATATTTATGATGCATACATCCAAATAAAATTGCTTTTTAGTATTACATTGGAAGTGACCAGTATCGACTATATTTATTTTTAAATATTAAACTTTGACATTTATCGCTATTTGTCATTGTTTCCCAATCAAATTCATATTACAATTTAGAAAATATGAACTTACTATTCTTGTGTACATATAGCTTAAAACTATCATATACATGTATAGCAAAACTTCTGACTCTGTTTTACCTTATATTGTACATTTATTTAGTTTTACAATCTTAAGGATTCTTATAGTATGGCTACGAACTGTTCTTAGGCTAGAGCCCAATGGTCATTAAAGAAAGCAATTCGAAGGGTACACCACACTTGGAACCGATCTATTACTCGGCGCACGGCACACGGCGTCTTCCAATAACCCAACCAATTTGGTATGATACTGCACTTGCAACTGGCTGTTGTTGGTGCTAACTAGAGATTGAGATAATACAAGGAACTATATTCCTCATGGAGAGATTCACTCTGCGCAAAAGTGGTATAATACCATTCACTCTCCAATTTTCGCCACAAACACTTTTACTGCAGTTTTATGACAATGTTTGATGTCACACATTCAGTAGGGTAATATCAGACAAGAAAAATACTAAGTCTGCTCCTTATTTACAACTTATATTAACATAGATGGTGCAACAATAATGACAAACGAACGAGCATCCCCCCTCCCTCCAAGAAGTCAATGGTGCACTTTTTTCCTGCACTTTCTTCGAATTCAGGTCGTCCTTTATTTTTAAATTGTGTATTATTTTGTATGAAATAGATCTAGAGGTTCGAGTATTTTCGTTAATATATAATCTCTTGTGAAGTTGTCTGTGACTTGTTACCCCATTCGCGTATATATAAATATGGTAAATAGTAAGGATGCTTTTGAACTACATGCGTCGTTCGCTTTAGATCGAACTCGGTTGATCTTCCTATCGAAGGTTGAATACAAAATATGGAATTATAATATCCGTAACCATGCATTACCCATGTTTCTAGTGAAGTATTTGGCATTTGGAAGACTCGTCGATTCAGCAAATTAATACTAGTTCTTTGTTATTTTTTGTTTATAATAACTTTGTCAGTGTAAGTGATTTTACCTTCACCAACGCTTCGTGTCGAGGTTTCCAATACTTCAAAGACATAGTGCCACAAGAATATGGTGCTTCAATGGCAAAAATGTTACTTATTGGATGCATTTATATATATGATGCAAAGGGACATAACTCTAATATTCCTTCTTAGAACATCAAAGACAAGATAAATAGCGGAACGTTCCCCTATTTAATATAAAATATGATTTGTTTTAGAACTATCGGGTGCTGGGGGATAACTATACATCAGTAAATAACAACGTTTGGGTGGATAAATCAAGCGTAATTATTAGTCTCAGATCGAAATTCGTTTGTCCGATTATACAGGTCTATGAACTGTGATATTATGCCTTTAATAGCTTAACATTATTTTTTATATCCGCAGCATTGATATGATCTCTTTGCATTAGTCTATTACTTGGCTTAACACCATAGCTGTTACCAAGTATTGTTACCGGGGCATATCTGGTCGATATGTTCTATTTTTAAAAACCTGCTTATAACAAATAGAAGCATGTCTGTATAATACAATAAGCCGATTGACATGGTAGATTGAAGAAATAAATATAGAGATAACCTAATTTCGTGACTGCGAAATATGAACATAAATTAACAGTTCCAATATTGGTGAATTGTTACGATGCTTATCATTGTTAACATGTGTTCATCCATGTCATTAGAAAGTATGCCACGGTAATTAGAATGCTGATACCTGTTGACATTGCGATAGTTATCAGTTCAACTATGAGAATTAGCATAATTAATCATTAATCATGCTTCAATTAAAATGACAATTTCACACAGAGGCTATATAGAAATTATTGAATAAATCGATAAATAAAACTTTGATAACACATATCCCCTTTGATATAGTAATCTCATTCAAATCAGATCCGAAACTGATGCTCATATCATTACCAAACAAGTCGTCACATTTATATTACTGAATAGAATATAAAACTATACGATACATTGTGCAATCGAAAACAATAACTGATTCAAATTAAGCATAAAGGCATAGTGTAATTTGCGGACTCAATCAATTTAAGCAGAAAGTTTTACAATAGGCATCGGTCCGTAGTATCAATGCACTAATTTAAATTACCATCTAACTTTTCCTTTCCAATCTCATAAAAGTACTTTGAATGATGTTCGTTTCCGTTACCGGGGCATATATGCTCAATAGTATTCTATTGTTTAACATAAACGAACAAATATGTTTTAAAAAATCAGATTAATCTAGGCTGAAGTTCTGAGCGTGCGACGTGGAATCCAGGGATATTGTTTGTTTAAATTTTAAATTAATATACTATTTTTTAAAAGATAAGGTTTTATGTATTACTATTATTATTTTTAAGTTGTGGTTTGAGCCGATTTCAAAATAATTTCACTTATTATTATTATTGCTTGTCAGTTTTAGGGCAGGAAGAAACCTGCAATATTCGTAACCCGAACATAATATATTTGGCAGTAAACCTCCGAGAACCAACTGCATTGCCAAGGCGCAAACGGCCCATGCTACCACGAATTAATCGGAAAGATAACTTTCGCATACATTGGTTTCGGGCAGATATAAATGTCTAAGCGGTGGAGGAGAAATAAAATATGCACTGCAAATATAATCAACCATGCAGAATTTCTGCGGGTGAAGATTCTATAAATGATCGTAATTAATAATAATAATAATAATAAAATAATAACAATAATAATAATAATAATAACAACAACAACAACAACAAAAACATCAATTTGCACTTACCTGCACATTTTGAAAATAAATGGACAAAGAAAATTATAGCCAATGACACTAAATATATAATAATTTGAATTTGAAGTTACTTATTGCTTCATAAACATTATTTTAAAAAGTAAATGGCAAAGTATGCATAGGTCTCAACTAATTAAGCTTCATTGACTAGAACAGAGTAAACTTTGGTTACAGAAATTACATACAATTAATCCTGCATGTCTTATGAAAATCTTGTGTGGCTGCTATGTCATAAGATTATCAATCAATTGATATTCACAGCTGTGGTTTTCAAGTGCAAACCTATATTTTATACGTAACGGGTTTAAGTTCCATTATGATATAACTTGTATTTAATACATGTTTCTAAACAAATCTTTCAGAGGCATGTCTTTTTTTACCAAATTCTTTACGCAAAATTATGTGTATCGAATTTAATAGTCGTTAAGTTTGGACAATGAACCATATTAAATACAACTTACATTTTCATCGACTTTACATAATAAAGACATTTTATGTTCAAAAGATCATTCTGATTTTTTTTGCATGCGAACATGTCAAACTCTTTTTAAAGCTTCACTGTTTGTTGAATTATTACGAGCACGTCCATAGTAAGGACGGATTAAAAGGCAACTTGTTAAATCGCTCTGGAAAATCATAATTGATATTATCCCCAAGTTAGTAAACCATTTGGTAATTACATTTGCCATTCGAGGTCAGTTGACTTGCGTAACCGAATCCCTGAATAATTATTTCCCTTCAAATTAGCATATACATAATGTATTCATATTGTTATCACATTAACATTTTGCTGTGAGTAAGTGGGAGAATTTGATCTTGCAGACATAAGCTCAATAATTTACTTAAATTACTTGTCATACGTCAAGAACGAGTAGATGTGCTATCAAGTTACAAACTCATGCATTCGGATTCTTTCGGAACGAAGGGCACTCACATCACCTCCCTGTCCCAATGGGGAATAAATTACCACGAACTACATAAAAAGCACTTCAAAAGCGCTTGAAAACCTGTGTAGCATTAGAACCATCTGTGTTACCGAGTCACGGGTTGACAAAGCAAGTGGACAATCGAGGGACTATTTAGGAACAAATCGTTACACTTTCAAAACCTTTCGGTTAAACCTATAAACCCGTAATCGTTGACATATGTACATTAGTCCGCGCGCTCCACCGAGCTTCCTTGTCCGGTCTTTATGCCGCTGCCGATGCAAGGATACCGCTGCGACAGGGAGACTCACTTACTCCTTGTCTTTTTACAGTACATTAACAAAAGGCTATTCCATCTCTCGGCGCTGCGTTACCGTCAGCTTAACGCGTACGATGTTGTTCGCTCTCGCCACATTAGAACCTATGAAAGTAAATGGTAGTGGCCAGTGTTTATTAATGATTCTTAGCACACTTTAACTACACGCTGACGGTAATTCGTTCTAGAAAACAGTCATGCTGTGGATATTCTTAACAAGGCCAATGAAGTTCCTGGTGGGAACATCTGAATAGTTGGCCGTATATGTCGAGTGCATGGCGTCGTCTGATGCCCGCACAAAGTACCGACAAATCAAGTTCTGCAGTTAAATTGCAGTTTCAAAAACACCGACAAAGGAAACGTTCAGATAGGTTTTAGTCATGTGCAAACGTTAGTCGTAAGAATTTCGCGTAATTTGACTAGCCGATGTGCGGATGCTTTTAAATAAATGTTTCAAAAGAACTTGCGATAAATTGGTTCCCACCAAAATTGAAGAAGCTGTCGTTTTTCTTACATATATTGATGCGTGACGTTGGAGAATATTGCCGAATAATACATAATAAATATTAGTTGTATGGAAACTGGGCCTCATTGACAAAATTGAATGAATCCATCTCATATCATTGTATATATTAAAACGCAATTGATATGTGACTTTAAACAAGATATAAGTGAATATTTGAACAATGATGTTGTAATCAAAAGGTATCTTTCCATAGTCTTTTGTGGCACATGGAAGGAAAACGAATTCCTTGAACATAATATGTACATATAAGTAAATGTAATTTATATAATTTAAACAAATATATATACATGTATTGAAAATGTGTCTTTTGTATCAGCTATAATTATTGTTAAATCATGAGGGTACACAAGTAGTATCTTATGCAACACATTATATTTATTTAAGAAATCTAAGAAGAGTGGCCTTAATAATATAATTTAATATCTCTCTCGAATATAGAAATGTTAATCATATACACAGTGAATATAGCATCTCTATGTGGAAATGTAGAATGCTATTGTTGAATATAAAATATCAATATAAATGAAAGTAAATATTTATGAAAATATGAAGGTGCAGTGATTATACGTGTGCATATATAATTTATGAACATGGGAAAATGCGAATCAAAGCTAATACATACACAGTGCTTCGCTTCCATATGCTAGTAACTATTTTCACATCGTATCGTTAAATCCGACAGTAGTAAGGAACACAATAAAACTAGAAAGTTGGTTCATAGTAAACATCACAACGATAGTCTCATTAATATAATTAATATCAAGTACCCTTTCCAATGCAGCTTTAAATGACAATATTATGCACATGGGTGCCGTGCATGGACTTTTGCACATGATATATTATTTAATTCACGTGCTCATATGCAATGGTCGTTCAATGAATGAATTCAGGTATCGTTTATTTTGTTCAATTACGTAATTAGGAGTAAAACGATATTCATTAATCATAAAGTTTCATGTCTGAAGACGATGCACCACTGCTCGTGTTATAAAAATAATCCCCCGCCCAATTAACGTTTCTTTAATATGACTATGTGTACGCCAGGGTAATATTCTATCCCGTTTTTCCTTTAAGCTTACGTTCAAAATGTCATTTAGTGCACTTAAACGAACCAGATGACCTCATAGTCTACGAATCTAGAATGCTAGTTTTAGTAACGATGCTATCTATAACAATACACGTATGAACTATGCGGGTACGTTAGTTATTATATTATTGTGACATGTTTCTTATAGGTGTTCAATTTTGTATGAGATAACAAGGACTCGCTACAATTGACTCTGTTTCTTCATTTAACGTTGGTGCTTAACCGAGTAGCTAATCAAGTGTAAGACTGTTAATTCTGGGGTCCTAATTCTGATATGCATCTTGAAAAAACCGTTCACAGTTCACTTGAACCAGACACTGATATTAATTTACATATCCAGTCGATTTGTTTGAGACTAGCAAAAGAAGTTAAGGAAATTGGACTTAATGTAGCGTTGATATGCCTGTATTCCTGTTATTTTAGAAAACTCACTGCGGTAATATTATGGGAGGAGGTTTCATCAGTCTACGTGTGACTCACTTTATTCTAGGCGCGTTAACAACATTCTCGCTTTCAAAAGCGCGTATATAAAATATACATTTAGTCATGTATAGGTCTTTTGAGGATAAGGCACACAGCGAAACATTGAAGGTAAACGGAGAGCGGTTTCAAGTGCCTGTGAACACTTTGTACGGTATGAATGTATTATCCTTGAATTTCTGATTGGTTTTGATATAAGGTGGCCGAGTGCAACGCTTAGACCACATATTCCTGTTAAATTAATTACATATAGGCTTAGAATACGTGATCGTATGGATACACTGGCCATATTAATCTTTTTAAAGTAGGATATTCAAATTGTTTCATTTTGCGCATAAAATAAATATGCATTACGATTAATACATTCGACTAATCCAGATAAGTCTATGGACAGCGTACTTCACGACCATTTCGCGTATCGTGAGAATGCTGTTACGGCGTCAGCGTGAATGTGATCGTAAATGGCAACTGTCATCGGTATAATGAATTTCAAATGAAGTTAATTAGCCAGGATACAACAATATGAGCCACACGTGCGCTCGATCTTCCAGTAATAATCGGCGAGGAAATACGTTTTCTGTCTTGCAAACGTGCATATTACCGCCCTTGATCGGTTTGGCCTGCCCCCGCCCAGGGGTTATTGAAACCGTAATCATCGCATTTGACAATCTCCCAATCAGAAAACAACAGGATCGCCCCCTCGAGAGAAACAATCTCCGACAGTGTACACTTCACTAAGCGACGCCTTGTGGTTTAGCTACAATGGTTCCTGTCAGAAAGTGATGGACGAAATGGCGGCTCTTCTCTGTGATTAAAGAACGATTCGTCGACGGGAGAATGCAATACAGACAAAGGAACCGCAATAGGATAAAGCATCAGCAACATCAGCATCATCATCAGCATCATCATCGTCATCATCGTTGTTGTTGTCGTCGTCATCATCCATCATCATTGTTGATGTTGTCGTCATTATTATCATCAGCATCATCATCATCAGCAGCAGCAACAGCATTAGCAGTAGTAGCATTGGCAACAGCAGCAGCAAAAATGTCAACAACAGCATCATTAGCATCAACCTATTAGCATTAAATTCCAATATTTCGTTCATCATTATTCACATATCCGACGTAAAATAAAGATTATTCTTGTCCTTTTTCTTGTTCTTCATGTTCTTGTTCTTGTTTTATCTTGCTTCATATGTTTATATCATTCTGGAAAAAAAGTAAACCCTGAAAAGTTTGAAAACATTTACGTGCAAAGTATCAATCATATTCCTTACGAAATTCAAATAGTTCTTCACTTAGATATTTATTACCAGTCTATAATAAAACATTGATAAAGAAAAACATATTTCAAAACCCTTTGATCGATATTGAAACTTTGACCAATTGGGAAGGAACCAACACAAAATAATTACTTCTACAAAGCGCCGGATAATAACAGTAGTAATTCCTCAGAAAATGTCCAAGTTACGTAGATTAGACAATAGTTCAGTATTAGATATATGCCTAATTTACCCAAAAATAATGTTAAAAGTAAAGCTAAATTATTATGTTATAAATACTGGCACCCTTTGGAGTAACATTTTAAAATTATGAAACCATACACATATATATGTAAACTAAGCAGTTTGCTTGTTTGCCAATATATTTTCAGTTCTTTTTGAAATAAAATATGTTTAAACCATATACGTACTCCATTCAACACACTCACCCACAGTTATTTTATTATTTTATTATTCATGAAAATGTTTCCTTACCAAGCTAATTATGATCGGTTTCCTTGTGATATTTTGCTTATAGTTTCAAAACTTTCAATGCTGGTGGGCCACAGATCGTACATCATCACCCCCAAGAGATTACAGTTTACTAATTGCACCGACAGGTATAACCACCAACCCCAGTATTCATATGATTATACAATTACGGCTTTATCGACAACCAAAGGTGATTAATTACGTCGATATCTCACTTCATTAGCTTATACAACACCTAGCTAACTCGATAACATTTAAATTCGTTACCTGGCAGGTTCAACGTCTATGCGCCACCTTTAAATTGAAGATAATATCTTTCAAAAGGGGAATACATTTAATGAGATCGCAATCAGCGACGAATTATTAGGACTTGATATATGCTTCATTAATGAAACACTCAACGGCACAGCAAGAAGCTTTCTCCTCGTATATTGTCATCGGACCCGGCGACGAAACTGCGAACATGTTTGTATTGAAAACACCGCCAGTAGCAGTCCGAACTACGAACAACAGGCGACTATGTGCTTTATGTAATTACAAGCGATTCGTTCGCGCAGGTGACGCATTTTACTTTCACATTTTACCTTTTTTTCCCCCGCCCCGATATGATGTTTTTGAAAGACTACTCCGCCTGTTCACCTGTTTTCACTCCCCTCTTTTTAAAGAAAAAAATCACAAAAGATTCCCCACTAAGAATGGAATATCCCCTACAAACTAACGAGTGCAATATTAAACGTCTTTTGTGGCCCCGTCTATGACGTTTATGGAAGGGGTGTTGTGTTACGTCAACGGTCTCTCGGTGATAGCTACTCACCTTGTCGTAACCCATAGATATTCATCTTAGCAAATCAAATGTACCCCTTCTATTGCATCGTAAACCTTTGGTTGTAAGCTGAAAAATACACGAGATGGTTATCTGTGTGTTATGACAAACACAATCTGTTACCTGGAAATGCTCGACGTTTCCATCACAATAAGAAACCAGTGCTACAGCCCTAGTCTGGTTCATTACACTATGTAGATTTCGTGTTAGCATAATTAAGTGGGTGCCCATAGTGATTAATAAAATCTTTATTACTTTATAAAATCGAACACAATGTGTTTTATTATTCTTTACTTTTTTAAATCTTGGAAACGGCGGTCCTTTTCAGATTTAAAAATCTACCGTGAAATTTAGTGTGGTTGCTAATTTGACCTATTAGATGATAATATTAATAATACGACATTTTGTAGTGATTATTCGGATAATTAAATTTAATTTAATAGGTCAGGTACTCTCAACGTTGTAATTGGTGTTCTATTAGCTATTTAGATAATTGGGTTTATCATGTTCAACATAATCTTTACATCTATCGTTTTTTTTTGGGTGAAATATGGGATACACAAATATTGTCCATCAGCGTTCTGTCTTTATATCAAGAAACGAATTGTAGATAATGCTTTCCAGTTTTATTAGAAATAAACTGTCCTGTATATCAAAATGAATTATGTATGGTAATACTA